>LOJH01052829.1:9261-21546 GCA_001685095.1 Ellobius talpinus
GCTCAGTACCTTTTTCAGCAAGGCAGTCACATCTTGCTTCTTCTGTGGCTGGGCAAGGACTGTGTCCTCTTCCCAGAATTCTCCTGTTCTCTTTGACCCACCTCTACTTCCTGTCTGGTTGTCCTGCCTATATATACTTCCTGCCTGGCTACTGGCCAATCAGCATTTATTTAAAATATAATTGACAGAACACAGACCATGGTCCCATACCACATAATTATCTCTTTGGCTGAGAAATTCAATTTTTATTCCCTTGGATCTTCCAATGGCTTTCTCTCTTTTGGTTTCCTAAGGAACCTAACTTTTGTTAGCTTTGTTTTAGATTTATGTTTTGAGTGTGCACATCTAACATGCATAACAGACTCTCGTTCTGTGCCTTTGGTATCCACTGAGCTGAAATGCAGCTTGTGAGGATGGCTTTCTCTGAGCATCATCATACCCAAGGATAGAATGGTTGAAAGTATTACATTATTCTTTTTTCACAGACTGGAGCATTCTGACGTACCAATAAAATGCCCATAAGATTACCCAAAATTAGATATGGATGGTGTTTTTAAGCAAAGAAATTATAAATTATAAACAAGATTAAACAAAAAAGTGTGCCTTTATTCTCTGCTTTCATTCTGTAGGTGCCATCAACAAACATTGATGAGGATCTGGTTCTCAGTTACTAAGCAGGCTTATTAATAGACAATTGTGACTTGCTACCTCAAAAGTCATGTTTCATCCTTTTTAAACTTTCTGTGCTTTATCCCAGCTGTTTTCCATTGAAGTTGTATATATAAACATGCAGAATGTTAGTGATTTGCCATTCCTCTTGCTTCTTTTGAATCATTTATTGCATCAATATGTAGCTTCAGAGAAAATAACACATTGGCTAAGAAATTTGCAAATCAGTTCTCTAATTAAACTCTAGCCTTATATTATTCTCCTTGGTTTTGAACCTATTTTGTTCAGTGACTGTAGAATGGTCCAGCCCAGGCTATGCCATCCGATGGGAATTGTTGCCTGTATAGTTATAATTGTTCATTGGTTTCAAGCAGTGTGTTTGACTTCCATGTCCTTGAAACAATGAAATAATATTCCTATAGTCCAATTTCTACTGTTTGTACTCTAATTAGAAGGCCTTATGAAACTGAGATCACGGGTGCTTTTACAAATCTGGGGATAAAATCAGTTTAGTAAGAACAGTTTCAAAAGCAGAACCCAGACAACATAATTGGTACTTTGAGACAAAGGCTGATGTGACATTTTCTTGAACATATTTTAATACTTATACATATTTAAATTAAATGGCAACCTCCTGGCATTCAAACTAACAAGCCATTTGTCATTCATCTAGAGGGATGCCCATCTTACAAATGAGACAGCATATCACAGAAATCACTTGTGTGGGAATACCTGTTTACCCTGGAAGAAATTTCCTAAAGCCTGGTTCTTTGACAGCATTTTGACAGTGGATGCTGATTTGGACAAGATTTCCCTCACTGATTGTATTCTAAGAATCTATCTCCAATGTTTGTCTCAATTTTGGATAAATGTTATCAAGAAACACAGTATGTTCTATGGTCAATTCATGTCAATCTGCAGGTATAGCTCTACTGCTAGAAGAGTACTCAGTTCTTACAGTTTCATGCTCCCTGCAAGAGAACAGCATCTGTATTAGGCACACAGATCTCCTCTGACAGAACCCACATGTCTGGACAGAGTATTACCGATTCCATCCCATTCCAAACATGCCTAAATAAAAGCTCTCAGCAGAGGTGCTCAGTTGTGAGTAGAGGCAGGTTGCCAGGTGACATGCCATGCTTTCAGTTGCCTCAACACAGTCTTGCCACAATCAATGTCAGTGCCATGAGTATAAATGCAAGTTTTAGTCCATGATTCTAGTTTCTTGTGGAACTTGTGTACTAGTGTATAGCCAGGTCACAAATGCCAATCATTCAATGTTATTCCAAATTTACAATTTAACTTCATGTATATCATTAACTGGGAATGGGGTGAAATGTCAAAGCAAGTTTCTCCTGTTAATAGCAGGCAGAAGTGAAAATTATTGTATCTGACTCAAGCTGTTACTTGCAAAAAACAGTTGACATTTAAACTGGAAAGTCTCCAAGGGTGCCATTGGCCTCATGCCAAGATTTCCAAGTTCTGTGTTCCTGAGGAAGTTATTTTCATTCCAAGGAGCAAGAGTTATTTTGCATCTTGAAAGCCAATGGGGCTACTTAAAATAAGAAAGCGTCAACATTTTATTGCACAGGAATAGAGAAGACCCTTCTTGCCAATTGCCTCTGTTTATTTACTTTACAGCCCAGATGAACAGCCTGCATCAGTTTTGCCATCTCCATTATAAATAGCACAGCAAACTCATAAAGAGTCTTTCTTCAGAGTACGGAAATGATCTGCAGTCTGATTAGATCACAGTGTCCTTGTGATAGCAGAGAGAAGAAGCAGAGTATTCTGTCTAATTTCAAGGTCAAGAAAACAAGGGAAACAAAAGTTAAGTGGCTAGTCTCCATTTATTCAAATAAACTTATTCAGAAGAGCCAGGAAGCAAATCCAATTTCTCTGTCATTAGTTGGGCCCCATGCTGCCTCACAGAATCTTTATTTTTAAGCTTAACTTTCCCTCTCTCTAGATTCAGAAACACTGCCATCTATCGACTCACCAGGGAAGTGCTAGCACCAACCATCTGGTCCTCCAAACAGAGTGTGCTGGGAAGAATTTGAAATGAGCTCTCCCTGCCGCAGCATTCCGTCCCCAAATGCCAATGGACCATGTGTGGATCCAGGAGTAGATAAGATAATGGGACAAAAGGGAAGTGAAATGAGAGCATGCTCTCCACCATCAAGGAAAGGATGCCCTGGCAATGTTGATATTGACAGAAAAAATACAACCATCCACCGTGTTGCCTGGGTGGGACGTGCTGTAAGCATTCCATCTTCTCACTGGTTTGATTGTGAATTCTTCACCTATAGATTTAGGCAGAATTTCCCCCCACATAAAACCACTTCACAAATGATATCTGCTCTGTGTGTCTCTGTGTCTTTTGAGTGTATATAAGACAAGCCTGCTATACCTACATAAGGCAGAGAAAATCTTGACTTGGACTGTGGGAAAGTCTCAGGCCTATGCTTACAGAACACAGCATGAGACACCCTCAGAGATTCAGGGAAAGATTAGTCCTGATTACACTTGAACAAGGTTCCCTTTTGGATCTGAGATAAGTTTCGTTTGGAAGCTCTATCAATACTGTCTTTCACCATGTTACCTTTGGAGAACTTCCCAGCAACGTGGTGAGAAGAAGAGTAACATGTCCAGGACCTGATACAGTGGTAGCAGAATATTTTTTATTCTTATTTTCATGACCATGAATTAAAAAATTTTATCTAAGGGTTAAAGTTCTGATGTTGATTTACCTGTTGCTCATGATTATTCTCAGTTCCTGAGGGAAAAAAAAACAAAACACCTTGACTATAAGTATTTGAAATAGATTTATTCATGGTGAAGAATATTGGGTGACAATCTTGATGCTTTTAGCAGGAAAGATGCCCTAGCAGTTAAGAATGCATGCTACTCTGACAGAACACCAAAGTTTGATTGCCAACATCCACATAGTGACTCACAACTATCTGTAACCCCAGTTTCAGAGGGTTAGGAGGTATGCTCTGTGAGTACCTGTGTAGATGTACACACACATGCACATGCACACACATGCACACACACAGATACATCTTTAAATACACACAGACATACATCAAGAAACACAAAAATAAAATAAACCTTTTAGATAATAGTATCTTAATATAGAACATGTACCTGTAAGAAACTCACACATTAGAGAAGCATATACCCAACCCAGGTTTTTTGTCTGTGCTTTATTTTAAATACTAAGAAATGTTTCCTCTTGCTATGATTGTACATCAGTGTGATGCCTAAGGACCACATATAGAGAAATTATTTTTGAAAAGAGGAATGGTGTTATTATTTGTAGAACCTTAGGGTTTAGGACAATTTAATTGTTTTTATAATAGAAAATTTTATAATGGAACAATTAGTGACACTGAATTTACCCTTTGAAGGTCATAGCTTGAAGGGCAATCAGGAAAAAAACACCTATTTAGTTTGGAATAAGTAATCTTTAAAGAAATAAATAGTGGAAAAGAAGGTGGAGGAATAAGACTAGCAAGGGAAAAAACAAACATCACATACTTTTTCTGTCATGAGAAATTCAAACTAATATATGTGTATTTTGAATATATTTGGATTAATATAGACATGCATGCATATAATATGAAAATAAGGGTACTCTGAGAAGAAGAAGAGGGACAGTTAGACAAAGAACAAGAGATGGTAATAAGGATTTAAATATGAATCATTGCATTTCATTCATATTCAAATCCTTACTACCATCATTGTGTGTGTATATATATATATGTATATAACACACACACATGTATAAAATGCATAAGTAAACCTACTATTTTGTACACCAACTTAAACACTGTTTATAAGAAAGGGTACAAAGACATGGTTATCTGTGCTGGGTAGAAAAGAGTAACAATGTTGATCATTGCATCAAATCTCTGCTGTCTATTTTCAGTCAAATACTTGAGATGCAAGCAGAGGCATGCCACAAATGGAAATCATAGAGTTTGTGACTGTGAAACAAGAGCATTGTATGGATGGCTCTAACTGAAAAGCATGTAGAGAGAACCGCAGCTGAGAAATTTGTCCTCACATGCTCTGTTTGTGACTGAGGCCTATTGGATGTTGAAAGATAGGGATGAAGCCCAGGAAAGGACACATGGGATATGCAATGATAAAATGATACTATAAGGCAGAGATGAAAAGGGAAGAGGCCAATTATTTGAATATATAAGCTTGGAGAAAGGGCTAGTTATTTGGAACTTTCTATCAGAATGAAACTGGGCCACCAAACATTCTCAGAAGTGATTTAAAAAAAATCTTGTTTTGTTTCAAGTATATTCACCTATGGCAATACTTCACAAGACAATGATAACCTCTGTTTCCTTTCACCAATTGGTAACAATACATCAAATTGGAGCCATGGTGAGGTTATAAATGTTTGCAGAGCCTTCATTTCTCTGCTACCAGAATAGTAAACCATTTTATATGTTAGCTACATATTTGTTATATTATTCATGTATTCTCTATCCTTATTTTTCAATGATTTGAGTTAAAACAGAAGTATAAAAACATGCTTTTGTCTGGTTGTTTGCTTGGTGTGGTTCTGGGAACTAGCTCATGCCTTCATATATGCTAAGAAAGTGTTATAGCAACTGAGCTACATTCCCAGCAACATGATATCACAATTTCTTAAAGGAGCAGTTTCAAATGGTTAGTAATAATTATCCTTGTTTGTTTTATTAGGGAATTTTATAAGAGGTTACAATTTCATCTCTAGATGGGTCAGAAGAAACACAAGTAGATGTTGGCATTTTTTCTGCATATAGGAGATAGCTATGAATTCTCTGGCCAAAGTAGATAGGGTTCTGAAAAAAGACAAAATTGTCTTGATAGAACAGAGGCACAAGGATAATTTTCTATATATGGAAGATCTGTCTGAAGGTTTTAATGATATGCATGTGCCGTGAGAAACTGCCTGAATCTAAGAAGTGAGCTTCCTGGAAAGATTAGAAGAAATGATGAAGAAGGTACAAGAATATTGTTAAGAATATTGTTTCTTCACATCAACAACAGAGGTAACACCAGGAAGAATATATACCAGTTCTAAATATTAAAGTGTAAAGCAACAAAGGTTCAAAATATATAATATAAAAGCAGAACAAAAGATCAAAAGATAAAGAAAAATGTCCACGATTATATTTAGATATTTCAAAGGTTTACTCTTGACAGAAGTGAACCACTCCTAGGTAAACATTTCCAAAACTGGAAGAGCTTGAGATAATTTTCTAATTTGTTAATAATTCCATCATTAGCCTCACACCAAATGTAAGAAAAATATTACAAAGCAATGTCCAAAGACCAATATTTCCACGAACCTATATACAATTCATTGGATTTAAATAATCGAAATAATCTGTAAAAGAAATAATCCAAATATTGACTATTCCAAGAAACACAAGAATAAATTAACATTTGAAAATTTTCAGTATTGGCTATCATATTAATAGTCTTTAAAATATAATAAAAACAAATTCAAAAATATGATGAAAATAACATTCATATTTGTTTATTTAAAAAACTCTCTTAGCTAATGATGAAATGATAGCAAACTGATGAGGAACTTCTTTCAAAAACTAAATCATTAGGTTTCATATTAGGACATTGTTTTCCTTTTAAGATTAGGAATACAACAAACTCATCCATCTCAACTATTTACTGAATATTGTAATTGAAACACTATGACAAGGAAAAAAATTAAAATATCTTCAGATTAAAAATAAAGAAAATTAAGAAGGCAGTCCATCTCTCAGTAGGAAAAGTGGTCATGTAGAAAATATCTTTAAAATCCTCCAAATCAAAAAGTCTGTTTGAAGTGTTAGCCAAGTTTAACAAGTTTTTAATATGCATACTAGCAAAGAATAACAAAAATAAAAATATAAAAGTAGCATTTTCAATAATGCAAGAAATAACAAATAAAGTACTCATAGATAAGCAAAATGAAAGATGTAAACACGGGTAATGTGGAGAGAAATTAAAAAGACATAAAGATAAAAGATTCATCTATGTCATATATCTGAAAGGTCAATATCCATATGAAGCCAGTTCTCACTAATCCATCCATATGAATCAATCTTCAATCAAATTCCAGTGTTCTTTTTTTAATTTATAAAATCAGGTAATCTAATTCTGAAATTTACATGCTAATTAAAAAGACCTCATGAACTCAAACACCTTTAAAACAATGTCATTAGACAATTTATGTAGCCTGACCTCAGTGCACATTATAAACACTACAGTCATCAAGACAATGTATTGGTGTATGACAGAATAAAAAGATTGATCATACATACCGTGCATACCAGAAAAGTAAGGCATTGATTTCAAGCAGAGTACAAAGGCTAGCTTGACATCAATTTGAAAAATAAAAAATAAACAGAACAAAAAAACCCTAATCTGCTCCTAGTATCATGTAAAAAATTGAAATTCAACTCAAAATCAATCACAAATTCAACAGTAAGCTAAAGAAAATTAGAATCCCAGGAATGATGGACACTCCTTTTCATTTGACTCAGCAAACATTAAAACAAAAATATTTGTAAAGAACTATGTTTGAACTGATATCATAGACAAAAATACTTGGGTTGAAGAATATTATTTTCAGGTGTATGACTTTTATTTTTGTTGCATTTGTTTAAATCTATTGTGATTTAAATAGAGTTAAATCACAATAACTGTGATTTAAACACAGCTTAAATTTGTGATTATCTGTCTAAAACACCTGATAGTTTAATACAGAGCTGAATTGTCAATAGCAAGGCAGGAGAAAGGATAGGTGCGGCTGGCAGATAAAGAGTATAAATAGCAAGAGAAGCAAGGAAGAGGAAGAGCAATGAGAGACCATGGTGGGGAGGATGTCAGGGGCAGTCACCTAGACATATAGCCATCCATTCATCCAGCCACCACCAGCCAGTCATGGAGTAAGAGTGAAAGTAAGATATACAGAAGGAATGAAAAAAGTCCAAAGACAAAAATAGACAAGATAATTTAAGTTAAGAAAAGCTAGCAAGAAACAAGCCATGCTAAGACCAGGCATTTAAAATTAAGAATAAGCTTCTATGTGTGATTTATTTGGAAGTTCGGTGGTGGGCCCCTCAAATAATCAAAAGAATGAAACATCACACAACATTTTGGCATACCATCAAGGAGACAAATATCCATATCCATCTAGGGCCTGAGAAAACTCAATTAATTTTTTTAAAAGAGAGAGAGAAAGAGAGAAGAAAAAGAGGAGGGGGTCCTTTACAAGGCATTGCTATTCAGCCCACAGCAATAAATAGAATCTAGCAAAGGGAAGCTAAGTAAAAACAACTTGTAGTAACACTTATACAAGTTTTCACAGCTATGAAGGCTTAATGTAGTTCTTGGTCATGAACCTCTGGCCAGTGTATAAACTTTACATTTGGTTGCATAACCCAAGCTGAGAGTGGGCAGATCCAGCCTGTAGAACAGGCAGAAGATCCAGGTGTAGCTTAACAGTCTCAAGCTTGCTCGTGTGGTCAATAAAGGCTAAAAGATATGCAGTAAAGAAAGAGGTCCAGATGGAAATAACACCTTTAAACAGGTTCCAGTGTGTTTTACAAAATGCCCACACTTAAGAATGAAAGAAAGAAAATGAATATAAGCAGTTACAGAAAGAAATAAATATATTAAAATTAATAAAGCCTTTAAAGAGACAGTTAAAGTAATGTAAAAGAAAAAAGCCACATAAAGATGAGAAACACACAGGAATTCTGGATCCTGTATGTTACTGCATTGATTTTGAATTTTTTGATTGCTAAAAAGCAAAGGGCACCTACTAAGAGACCTGGAAATTAAAGAGAGACTATTGAAATGAACCATTCTAGATATTGTAAGAATGCCTTAACTTTGAAAAAAGTCAAGAAATACATTTGTCAAATGGAAATCAAAAATGCTTTAGAGAAGAGGTTTTGCTTTTGTTCCCACAGGAAAGAAGAGACTGTGAGTTTGTTTCTGGTTGATTTGCATCTGGTTTGATCAGGGGAGATCTCCTGAAACTTGACAGGTGATATCTATCAAGAAAGATTATAAATGGTCTTCCCTGGATTTAGCCATTATCTCAAATTTCCTCTCCGGGACCCTAAAAACACATTATACACATTCAGCAGGAAGCAATCTAGAGAACCATCCACATTCCCAAGAGAAAAGGAGGGGTGGTCTTTAGTTATTGTTTGGGTCATGGATATTTGTTATATTTAGGATAAATGTGGGATAAATAGATAACTATTAATCTCAATTTTCATTGGCATGGATTTTGGTATATGGGTACAAATTCAGTCAATTTTGTTACACTCTATGTTTTCACTTTTATTTAAAGGATTTTTATATATTGGTACAAATTTAAGGTAATTTTTGTTAAAACACACTGTATATGATTCTACTCTTGTTTAAAGGATTTTGTATTTTGATACCAGTTTAAGATTATTTTTGTTACAACATAGTGTACATATGCTTTTGCTTTTGCTTAAGGTATTGTACCAATGCAGTTCTTTTAAAAATGTAAGGAAAATTCTAGGTTTTGAAAACTTTTATTATGAACTATTTAAGATAATCAAGAAACACAGATCAGTAGTTAGTCATCTATAAAAATCAAATTTGTAGATATACTAGGTATGTTTTCCAGATCATATAGAAATATATTTTAGATAGATAAATGGCATTCAAATACTTCAAAGACTTATAGAATATGGCATTTAAAATGTTTTGTTAATTTAAAGTTTTTCCTGACAATGAGACACATCTGCTCATGGCAGCATCAATTTACTTCAGAGAATATATGGGAATTAAAGAAACTTCTTCTGGAGTTTGTTTTCATTGTGGCAAGGTTCGTTAATGAGCAAAGAAACCACTCTTGCCTTTGACTGTAGATTATGTGCTGTGCAGGTTGGATAAGCAAGACCTACAAGAAAGTGACATCTGCAAACTTTGCCAAAATAAGGTGGGATGTTCCTTTGGGGTTCCTGCTTCACAGAAAATTCTGCCAGACATTCTGCAGGACACAGAAGAAATTGACTGACAAATTGTCAATATACGTGGGACAGTCTTCCAAATTTCCTACTTTATTGAAAAGTCTACCAGATACTATGAACCTATAAGTTGAAGATGGATGCCCCAACTTTGGGTGACTGTCCAGGCAGTCAGATGTCTCTGTCATTTTTAGAGTTTTAAAAAGTTGCTTTCCATGCACTTTTTGTTTATTTAAACAATATATCATTCTGGAGTCTTTGATAGAGCTGAAGAATAGATAGTTACCATTGCAGTTTTTCTTAGATATGATATAAAGTTAGTTTGTAATAAAATGTTCCAAATGTTTGAATATCTGTGCTCTCCAAAATTGATATGAAGATTGATTAAAATTGTGGGTTCAGTGAGAGATAGCTCATTAGGTAAAGGCAACTTGCAATCAAACTTAAGACCCAAATTAATCCGTTGGTCTCTCATGGTAGGAGGAGAAAGCCAACTCTCACAAAGAATCCCTTGACTTCTACATATGCACCATAGCTTGTATTTGCACAGATACACACACACACATACACACACACGTGTAATAAGAAAAAGAAAGTAGAAATGTACTGCCATTATAATAGTGTTAAGTAGGTGTTTTCAAAAATGAAAAATCATCAGCACTCTATCTTTATGGTTCTCAGAATATATTCAATAATTACCAATGCAAGTTAGAGTTTAATATAGATATCAATCATGCAATCACATCATTATGTCATTATAAAATGTTGTAATTGCTGGGAAGAAAAATTGTAAGGTACTTTATGAGAATAAGATAAGAAAATCTGATTTAATTTGGGGATTTAATTAAATCTTTCTTTAAGTAGGTATCACATATATAAGAATGTTATAAATGTGGTGAGCATATATGAAAGTTTTCACCAATGAGCTTGGGTTGCAAGACACACAATGTCAAGATACCTTGACATTTTGCTCCCGCTTCCTTGCAGTCCTCCTGTTCTGTGTAACACATAAGGATGACAGTGTCTGACCCGCATGTATTGTTCTTCTCAGAACAGTCATCTCTTTTTTACCTTTCAGTTGCTGAAATGTTGATGCTTCGTTGCTATTATTGTATAGACCTGGTTCCATTCCAGTGTAAAAACACAGCAGCCCTGTGAAATGATCACACCCTAATGAGGGCTACATGTTGTCAGGTGAATGTAAATCTGAACAACTCCTAACATGAAAATACTCTTTAACATGGAGCACCTAGAAGATGAGGGACATTTGTCAGACTGGAGGCCCAGTGAAGAAACCACAAAGAAATATATAGAGTATGCACAGCACTTGTGAATCTTTGTTCTTTTAAGCCTCTATAATAACTGGCTACTTAACAAACTCTAAATAACCATTGATTTTAACATTTAAATTTTTGTTTTTTTATATATTCACCATGTGTTATTCTTACCTGAGTGACTTCCTTTGGAAGCTACTTGAATACAAGTTTCACACATTTCTTTTCCTATTCCATGTGCTTTTTAAAATTAGACTTAAAAAAATACCAAACCAAGTTCCCACTCCCTCCCCTCCTCCCATTCCCTCCACACACCCTCCCACCCGTCCCCCATCTAATCCTCAGAGAGGGTGAGGCACATTGTCTTGTGGAAGGCCCAAGGCCCTCCTTACTCTATCTAGGCTGAGCAAGGTATCCATCCTTGTGTGTGTGTGTGTGTGTATGATGACCTATAGTGAAAGAGGTTGAATTATTGACTAATAAAGAGAGGTTAAAAGGAAAAGCCACAGGAAGAAATGTAGTAACTGGGGATAAATTATTGCATGAATTCCAATAGACTGTGACATAGAAGGAAGGGCCATGTTCCTTCCATGTAAGGTTCAGCAGTGCATCCTAGTCTCCCCAAAGCATATTCTTTAGCCTACACATTTTAATTATTTTAAATTGAATATGACTATATTTCATGTCTGAAAAGTCTAATAAAAACTCTGTTGTTTTTGTTACTTCTCCATAGTTTATACAAACTTACAATGTCCTTAATTCAAGATCAACTAATTTTTAATGTTGAATTTCTTAAAAATAGGCTGACTTAATCTCAGTTGCTTCAAAGAAGACTTGGGGGTCTGGTATGAATTCTTTCTAGAACTACTTGCCCTTTGGAAGAGATCTGCAAATTTCTCTAAACTTATGACAAACAGAAAATACTCTTAATTTTGTAAGAAAATAAGAGTCTGTATATTGGCCACAAAGGGAGTTGAGAGCTAAGTCAAATGTGAAGGTGGCACATGTTAGATCACTGTTACTTTGCATAATATCAAAATGGCACAAACTTTCCCTAATGGAAGAAGAAATAAAATTAGAAGGGGTCCTAATTTTATATTTATATTGCTACAACAAAATAACCTTTAAACATCAATTTAAAGGGTAAAACATCTATGTTATCTTATAATTTGAGTTAGAGTCCATGGGAGCAGAACTTAAAGTGAAACTGGATACAGCACATCAGCTGCAAAAAGGAACAGTAAGTAATAAATGCATGCTTGCTGCTTTACTAGCTCTTTTTACTCTATAGAGTTAAAACACCACACTCATGGTAG
>LOJH01052832.1:0-12285 GCA_001685095.1 Ellobius talpinus
CACAACCATCTATAATGGGATCTGGTGCCCTCTTCTGGCCTGCAGGCATACACAGACAGAATATTTCATACATAATAAATAAATAAATAAACAAACAAACAAACAAATAAATAAATAAAATGGTTTTTGGTTTGGTTTGGTTTGGTTTTTCAAGACAGGGTTTCTCTGTTTAGCCCTGTTTGTCTTGGAACTTGTCTCAAACTCAGAGATCCACCTGCCCCTGCCTACCAAGTGCTAGGATCAAAGGTGTGTACCACTACTGCCTGGTTTGTTTGTTTCTTTCTTTGTTTTTTAAAGAACCCTATCTATAGGACAAAAAGAACTGATTACTCTGTCATTAGATACTGCCCCATCTCAACACACTTCCCAGTAGGGCAGCTCTGTGGTGGCTCCAACCAGCAGCTGCCTAGATGTGACTGCATATCTAATCACCAGATTAGACTGTAACCTGCTGTTAGGCTGTCACATTGCTTCTCAGTTTTTATCTCTCTTCTTTTAAAGATACTATTATTTTTCCTTTTTATTTTTTTATTACCTTTTTAATTAATTATGCTGTGTGTGTGGTTATGTGTATGTGGAGGTCAGAGGGCAACTTACATAGTCAATTTTTCCTCTTACCATGTAGATTCTGGGAACTGAACTCAGATCACTAGACTTAGCCACTGAGTCATCTTGACCACCCCAAGACACTTGTTTGTTTTGTTTTCTGAGACAGAGTCTCTCTATATAACAGCACTAGAGGTCCTGGAACTCCTGCTCTATAGACCAGGCTGGCCTTGAACTCACAAAGTACTGACTTTTTTTGTTTTTTTGTTTTGATTGCTTGTTTTCTCAGAGCTAAGAACCAAATCCAGGGCATTGTTCTTGCTAGGGAAGTGCTCTACCACCAAACTAAGTTCACAACCACCAGAAATTATTGCTTTTACTTCCCCATTTTAATGGACCTTTTGATACTTTTCTCATATATTTTAGGAAGGTTTGATAACCTTGATCACTTACACTATTTTTAGAAGGGTTAGGATACAAATTTCAAATTTAAATAACTTAAATTGATTTTAATCAAATGGAAACCTTTTTCTTTTGTACACCCATTGACAGTATGGTGTCTTTCTGATTCCAACAGCGCATGTAAAAACTGGTTCCTGAAGTTAAGATCTGCTCAAAGGCTGGGAGATTTTTACAACATTTTATATAGTAATTCTTTAGACATATATTTCAGTTTTCAACTATTTGGAGGGGAAAGCTAGCTCATATGGAATCCTACATTGTTCATATCTCTTTTTTTTCAACAGCATTTGATAAAAGTATTCACTATAGGATTCTACCCACAGACTAAACCCTGTATACAAAAGATTTCCAGTAAGATTTCAAATAGATTTCCATTTGCATAAGGAAAACATAAGAGGAGGCTGGGTTATAGCTCAAGAGTGCTTACCTCTTTTTTTAAAAAAAGTTTGAACTTTATTTTCACTATCCCCTAATTGAATTTCATTATTTCCTTTTATTGTACTATTGTGAAATGTAGGCAACAAACAGACCACAGGAGCATAACTATACCCGCAACCAACACTGACAAATTACAACTGTTTTCATATCTCAGTACAGTTGCCACAGATGTCTTCTGGGAGTGTGGGGGAATGGGTCTCTATCCTGGCTGGATTCCAACTTGATAGGTGGCAACTAAAGATGACTTTGAACTCTGGCTCTCCTGCCTCTAAGTCCAAACAGAACACAAGCGTGTGGTGCCAATCTCAGCCTTTATTCACTTACACTCATTGTGACCTCAGAATTGCAGTGGCTACACATGCTGCTCTATCTTGTTCCCCAATATGTCGAGGAAACAGCAGTTTGAACACTCTGTACCAAGTATTCAATTTTATACTGTTTTTTTTTCTTTTGGGTTGTTTTGGAGTGATTTGTTTGCTTTTTATTTTATTTTATTAGGCAGAGAGAGAGAGCGAGAGAGAGAGAGCGAGAGAGAGCGCGAGAGAGAGCGAGAGAGAGCGAGAGAGAGAGCGAGAGAGAGAGCGAGAGTGAGAGAGAGAGCGAGAGAGAGAGCGAGAGCGAGAGAGAGAGAGAGAGAGGCCCACAATTTGAACACAATTTGAAAGAGAACAAGACTTATGGAAGGTTCATTTGGAGGAAGAAAATGGAAGGGGGAAATGATGTAACTATATTATGATCTCAAAAAATTATTTTTGAAAGTATTTTATTTTTAATTTCCAATTATGATATATGAGGGGGATATGGTTATATGCACACAAGCACAGGTACCTGCAGAGGTCTGAAGAGGGCCCTGGATATCCCAAAGCAGCCATTAGTATTATAGGTAATTGTGATCTGCCTACCAATTCTCTGTGAGATGTTCTCTGTAAGATCAGCAGTGCTCACTGGGCGGTTGTGGAGCATTCCTTTAATCCCAGAAAAGGCAAGTGGATTTCTCTGAGTTCGAGGCCAACCTGGTCTACAGCGTGAGTTCCAGGACAGCCAGGGCTGCACAGTGAGACCCTGTCTGGGGGCATGGAGGTGCTGTTAACTGCTGACCCAGCTCCCAATACGTGGTTTCTGTTTGGTTGGTTGGTTTTGGTTTTGCATTCTTTTTCTTTTTTGGGGACAGAGTCTCACTCTAGCCCAGGCTGGTCTCAAACTCATGATGATTCCTCTGTTTCAGTTCTCAAGTGTTGGGATTAAAGGTGTAAACCACCAGGCACAAGCCCAGCTGCTTTTTAAATAATACAGTGTTCACTTGTATATCACTTGCTACTTCAATAGTGAAATCAAAACTGTCCCCTAGAAAGCAGGATGCTACATGAGGCCTCTCTACCCAACTCTCACTTTTGCTAATTTACTTCTCTCCACAAAATGTCTTCATTACACCTTTCTGCCCAGAGCTCATGCCTTGTGGACATTATTCCTGTAGTAGAGGTGGAAGAAGAGGCTAACAATCCAAATTCTCTTACAGCTTTCAATTGACTATAAAGCTTAAATTGAATCACTAGCATGCTGCATTGTTTGGGATTTGTTGCTGTTACTAATCAATATGAATATTACCTACATGGTTCTCTTGGAATAAAGTAAAAATATACACAACATATATTTATTTACCTTCATGCAATTCTTTCCTCAATTTCTCAGCATCTTCCTGTAGAACAGATTTCTGAGTGTTCAAAACAGCTACATACATCTCCAGATCAGTCCTACAAGACTTCTCAGCCTCCAGATAATGGTTCAGTTCCTTAACCTGAAAGAATAAAACTCAACTTTACAACCCTAGTAGAAATAGCAAATAAAGTAAATATCAGTGGTTGTATTTTAAACTTTAGAATAGGATACAAATTTAGAAAATAATGGAATTAACAGATGCTAGCCATAATTCTCTTAGGTAAATATATAATTAAAATTATATGCAATGATTTTATACCATATTTTTTAAAAAGGTACTTCTAATTTGTATTTCCAGAGCAATGCATGTATATGCTTATTTGTTCTCCTTTTCAGCAATACACAGATATGATTTGCTTTTATGTGTTCATGCAAACGTGCACATTTAGGTCCAAGTGCACATACAGGCATGGGTGCAAAAAGCACATATGTCTGTAAACCACACAACTACAGGTGTCATTTCTCAGGGTTTTTAAGATAGGGTCTGTCCCTCACCTGGAACTTACCTAGTAGGTTAGGGTGGCTAGATAGCAGGCCTCAAACATCTGTCTGCCTCCACCTATCTCATGCTATGATTACAAGCACAATCATCACACTCATTTCCCCCTTTGGTTCCAGGGATTGAAGTCTAACCCATTACCTCTCCCCTGCCCCTCCTCCAACCTTTTAGGCAAGATATAAATGGCATAATATTTCGAGGCCAGCCTGGTCTACAGAGCTAATTCCAGGGCAGCTAGGGCTGTTATACAGAGAAACCCTGTCCTGAAAAAACAAATGAATCAATGAACAAATGAATGAAGAGCACAATATTCTTATAACTTTAAAAAAGGATTTGTTTGTTTATTTATTATGTATACATTTTCTGCTTGCATGTATGCCTGAAGGCCAGAAGAGGGCACCAGATCTCATAATAGATGGTTGTGAGCAACCATGTGATTGCTGGGAATTGAACTCAGGACCCCTGGAAAAGCAGCCAGGGCTCTCAACCTCTGAGCCATCTCTCCAGCCCCTCTTTTAACTTTTGATTTCTGATGAGTTGATTCCAAATGCCTTACATTTATAAAAATGACTAATTTTTATCAATACATATACCCATAGAAGCTAAAGATTTTAGGACATCAAGATGGCTCAGCAGTTAAAGGTGCCTACCACCAAGACTAATGGCCCAAGTTTGATCCAGGGAACCCACAAGGTAGAAGGAAAGAACCAACTGCCACAAATTGTCCTCTGATCAATCTTCACGACAGCTGAAAGTTTTTCAAAAGAGAGGAAGTCATGATGTAAAAATTACTAGTCTCATATCACACAAACTTGAAGGCAAATGCAGAAAAAAAATAAATACTGTCTTTTTATAATGTATTTCTTGTTGTAATACTCAGACAGGTAACAATACAGTCTAAATAACTGAAACAGACACAACCAAAATAAAATTCACTATTACTAAAAAAACAATGCAGAATAAAAATATCACTTGTTTTATCTTGTCATGTAAACTGTCTATCCTAAACTCAGTTATTTATGGGTAACGTTTAGTTTTTTTCAAATGGTTACACCTAGTTTCAAATTCAAGGACTTTTTCATGAACTATCCTACTTTTTCAGGTTTAAAATAGCCAGCTCAATGGGCAGTGGTAGCACACACCTTTAATCCCAAAACTCAGGAGGCAGAAGCAGACAGTCAGGGCTACACAGAGAAACACTGTCTCGAAAAAAAAACCAAAGAAATAAATTAATAAGCCCAGTCACCTGATCTCAGTGATCTTTACTCCTAGTTCTTATGTAAGTGAGAGACTAAAATGGTCATTTACTGCAGTGTAGTGCTTTGCTGGAAGCTGACAATCAACCAGCATGGCAAAGTGTTGAGTGTCATAAGTCATTTTTTTCGACACCTGTTACTAGGTGACAGTAACATAGACAATTTGGCCGCTAAAACAAGGATGGTTTATAACCAGACTCTACTACATATTACTTCTAAGAATAAACTCTTCTTTGAATTAAAAAATGAATTCCTAATACCTGAAAATTATTACTAACTCTAGGAGGGTGCTAAAGCAGCAGCAAAGCATGTGAGTGCCCTTGAATTCCACATACCCTAACAACCCAAATCAGAACCATATAGAGGGCCAGGCATATGGTGCACACTTTTAATCCCACCACTCTCGAAGCAGAGGCAGGTGGACCTCTGAGTTCTCGGCCAATCTGGTCTACATAGCAAGCTCCAGGACAGCCTGGGCTACAAGTGATACCCTGTCTCAAGCGAGCACACAGAGACATAGATACACATGCATGCACGGAGCCAGCTGTGGTTATTTATGCTTGTATTCCCGGCACTTAGGAGGCTGAAACAGGAGAACTGCTTCAAGTTCCAGGTTACCCTGGGCTGCACTGTAAAACACACACCCCACACGCACATACACACACCTCAAAAAAATTTAAAAATAATTTTAAAAAATCACACAAATGGACAATTATAGCGTTCCAAGCAACAAAGACAAGGTGAGGACAAACTGCTGACAGTACCTTTCCAAAAAAAAAAGCAGATGGTGTTAGGAGAAAGAAGAAGGACTTAGAAGAGCTTTGTTAATTTTGGATAGTAACTTTGTCAGGCATGACTTACACATTTTTTTCTCACAGTGCATAATTTCTCTTTTCAACTTTTTAGATTATCTTTTAACAAGAAAACTTATAATATAGACTTATAATATAGTCAAATTTGTTAATGCTTCTTCCAGAGTCAGTATTTTATCTTATCTTTAAAAACAAGGGCAGAGTTGCACATGACTGTAATCCTGACATCTCAGAAAGAAGCAGGAGGACGCTGAGTTTGAGGCCAGCCTGAGCTATACAGTGAGAAAGACCTTGTCTCAAAAACCTATGAGAGAGAGAGAAATTTAAAAGAAGGGGTGGTACTCCACTTCTTCCTGCTAGAATTACAGATGTGCACTGCTAATCTTTTTCCTGTTCTGGCTCTCTCTTTATGTTGATTTGCATCATCTTGGACCAAAACAAAGTAAACAAAACCACCTAAACAAAATTACTGAACACAGTTCCTCAACTCATGTTCCCATTATCAACATTAAGACTGCTACACACACAGCCAGGCGGTGGTGGTGCATGCTTTTAATTCCAGAACTAGCTCTTGTAGACCAGGCTGGCCTTGAACTCACAGGGATTCACCTGCCTCTGCCTCCTGAGTGCTGGGATTAAAGGCGTGTGCCACCACCACCCGGCTGCTATACCATATTTCAATTGTGAGAATTTGTGTCTATTTTGGCTGTTACCTAAGGCTTTTCTGTATCATCTTCCTGTGTTATTTGATTTACCAGTCACACAAGAGAACCTTCTTTTCTAGTCATTGACAGTGTCTGTAAAATATATGGTTATCACTCTGTTTTGGCCCCAAAACCAACTAAGTATGATGTGTACTGGGAAGAGGAAGCAGAATAAAGACTGGTTTTGACCCAAGGCTGAGGCTATAGTTCAGTTGGTAGAGGGCCTTCCTAGCATGCAGAAGATCTTAGGTCAGATCTCCAGCACCACATAAACAGAACATGGTGGCGCTTGTCTAAAATCTTAGCATCTGGGAGGTATTCAGGAGGATCGAATTTCAAGACCACCCTTAGCTACACACAAGTCTTAGGCCTTCCTTCTAGGGATGTACTTGTAAATGCGGTACTGTGGGGATTTGGAGATAGGAAGTTTATTGGCCACCAGCCTAGCTCCAGGTTCAAGTGAGAGACCTTATCTCAAAGGAACAAAGAACAAAGGCCAGAGTGATAGAACAAGATACTGCACACCAAACAAACTGGTAACACACACCACACACCAAAAAAAAAAAATTTTGGGATCCAGCTTTTGTAATTACTATTTTAGCTTTCCTATTTTATCTAGAGGAAAACTTGATTAATTACCCATTATAATAATTTGTTTTGTTTTACAAAAAGGCCTCACTAGTTCATGCTGACCTTGATAGTCTGACCCTTCTACCACTGTTTCCCAAGTTCTCAGATTACTAGCATTTACTATGAACAGCAGAATTTTTTTCATTTTTTTCAAATGTACTGGTTTGACACTATTTATAGTACCTACTGTTTTTATACAAGTAGTCATGCTCCACTTCATTTCTGATTTCAGGTTTTTTTTTCATTTTTCTGTACAAATTTCTCTACCTTTTCATACTAACATTCTCCTTGGTTCTTTAACTTCCCTATTTTCTTCCACTTATTTTTCGATTTTTACTGTTTTTATTTTCCCTTCAGAGTGTAACGTTAAATACTTATATGTGTTGGTTGCCTATCAGAACTAATTGACAAGACCCCACTGCTGAAGACACTACATGCTTTGGTTATAGATTTATAAAGGAATCAAGATAGGCCTAACTAAGCTCAAAGCTTCCTTCTTACTGGCTAGCTTTCAGAATACTAGAAGTTGCTATGTATGTTGATGGGAGAAAATTGTCACCAACAGTGTCACTCAGTTGCAGACTCTGAGTGCAATGTAACCAACCATGACAGGAAATGTACCCATGGCTGGAAGGTCATAGGCCTTAGTGGAGAAACTAATGTTGTTTGACTAAGTGGACATAATGTGATTGTCAAATTGCCTTCTAGATATTTATGTTTATTCCCTAGAACAGTGCTGCTGTTTGCTTCTTTTTGTAACAGGTAGTAGTGCATAAAGTCATAAGTGGGCAAAGTACTGCAAGGTATTGTTGAATACCTCCCTTCCAAGGCCACTTGCAGAAGAGGGGATAAAAGAAGGAAGGACCCAGAGCAAGTGGTGTGGTGGAGTGCGGGGAAACAGTGTTTTCAGGGCAGGAAATGGCTGCTGCAGAAGCAGCTGTGACTACCTGCACAAGACTGGACCCATTACCATTCTGTCGTGAAGGCCACTCCTCCCTGAGGATTTATACAGTTAGTTAGTGCTTCCTGGCAGAGGAAAAGACATTTTCCCTAGTAGTGCAGCCACTAGTAAGCAGCCCCTATTCCTGGAAGTATCCCTAATTAAACTCACTGACTCACAACAACAAAAACACATAGAATATTTACACCACCCTAAGTATTTTGTAATTTCTTTTTCCGTCAGCTTTTCCCCCATCTCTAGATATTTTATTTAAAAAAACATGTGATCAGAGTATTAGGTCCATAATAACTTTAATTCTGTGAAATCTGATACTTTATGATCTTATTTTAAAAAGTTAAGATACAGAAGGAAAAAATAAATATATCATAATGTTAAAATAAATCATAATGTATCTGGAAATAATACTTTTTCCCATGCATAACCCAAAGCATTTATATGTTCTAATTTGAATATGGCTCATAATACCCTTTGTAAGAGTCTTTTTTCTTGTTTTTGTTGTTTTCTTTTTCAAAACAGGGTTTCAGGCTGGCCTGAAACTCAGCGATCCATCTACTTCTACCTTGTCCACATCTTTTTTTCTTCTTTTTGGACCCTGCCTCTCTTAGTATTCTAATTTTACAGTTGAAAAACCAAAGGATATGGCCAGCTAGTGGTGGCACACACCTTTAATCCCAGCACTCAGGGACAGAGGCAGGCGGATCTCCGTGACTTCAAGGCCAGCCTGGTCTACAGAGTCGAGTGCCAGGGCAGCCAGAGCTACACAGAGAAACTCTGTCTCGAAAAACAAACAAACAAACAAAAAAGGAAAATAAAGATAAGAAATTTTACTAAGTCATCCAGGCTACTAAATGCTGAGTTTTTGACTACTGAATAGTTATTATCTCTTTATGTCTACTCTTCTTTTGTTGCAATTCTTTTCTGTGTATGTACCTGCATAAATTCATGTACACCATGTATGTGCTAGTGCCACAGACAGCAGAAGAGGGTGTCAGATCCCCAGAAACTGGGATTACAGATGGCTGTAAGTGGCCATGTGGACGCTGGAGCTAACCCTGGGGTTCTCTGCAGGAGCAGTAAGCACCTTTAACAGATGAGCCATCTCTCTAGCACTAATCTCTACTTTTCCCCCTTTACCTATTTTATGTTATACTTGCTTATATCAGTTTTCCTTTAATACTGAATATTAAACCCAGGCCCTCAACCATACTAGACAAATGCCAGCACTGTACCACTCAACTGCACCTCTACTCTCTCACTTTCTTTCATAGCAAAGAATTTTCTCAATGGTAGACCCTTGCCTAGCATATGTCAATAAGGCCCTAGGTTCAATCTCCAGCACTAAAATCAGACATAAAAAATTTAACACCTCATTGTTTCCACTTCTGTTTTTCTTTGGTGTGGCTTTTTAAAGGCAGCATCCATCCCATGTAATACAAACTGGCCTCAAACTCATTATGGAGCTGAAGATGACCTTGAATATAATACCCTCTTGCCTCTACATCCCAAAGGGTTCCTATTATGGGACATCAGTCACCATACCCAGCTTATGCAGGGCTGAGATCAAAGTCTAGGCCTTAAGCATGCTGGAGAGGCACTGCCCCAAGAAGCCACATCCCAGCCCTGCCGTCTACATGGTCAACAGAGGTGCATCCTGTCTAAAAGATCTCCTAGAACTATGGCAAGGAAACAAAGTCAACTGTAAACAGCTTCTACTAGGTAAGAAAACAAAGGCTAGAAATGTAGCTCAGGTGGGTCTGATGTCCAGAGCCGTGTAAAATACGCATGAACAGCAAGTTCAAGGCCAGCCTGGGTTACATGAAACACTGTCTTACAAAAATAAACCAATAAAGATGACCTGTTAAAAGAAAAAAGAAAGTTGAAGTTGAGTCTGACTTGGATAAGTGGGTAACTGAACACAAGTCTTCATTCGTGACTAGGCAGCATCACTGAGGGTTTAAATAACCAAAGGCCAAACTACCACAGAGCTGGTTTGTTTTCCTTTTGTTTTTGAATTTTAAACAGAAGCAAGATCCTTGAGATGCTGGACGCAGTCATTTCCCATCACTACTTAAGTGATTCTAATTTTGCTCCTGGTATCAGAGCAGATGGAAAACAGCATTTCACAACCTTTGAGGCCTCCAGCTCTTTAATCTTCTCTTCAGCTTCTGTCAGTTTATCTTTCAGAGCTGCAATTTCCTTCTCCATGGGCATCACGACAGAGCGGAGCTTCTCAGCATCTTCTTGGGCCTATGATTACAAGGAATTAAATGTAACAACTTACTGCTTGCTTTTCTAAGAAACTCTAGTCCACCTATTTGCTAAAAATAGATACAATAATTATACCACACACTTTATTAGCATCCATAAAATTGAATACCAACTCCCATTTTATTCAACTCTTTTTCTTTGGATTTTTAATAGCATATATTCATTATATTTACAAAATGAAAGGCTTCAAAATACACATAATTCCAGTTTATCATGCATTTGAACATATTAATACCACCACCATCCTAGTTTTACTCTCCTTACTCATTTGTCTTTCTCTTTTGCCCAAATAGCTCCTCCTTGTCTTTTATGAGACACATACACACATCCTAGATTGCATATGTGAGAGAGTGATATTTGTCTTTCTGAGTGTAGCTTATTTTGTTTAATAAGATGACATACAGCCCTAGGTTTCTGCAAATAACATATGTGTTCTTTAAGCAGAATAAAGCTTGCCAACTGTGTGGGCTAGGGATATAACTAAGTGTTTAAGAGCATGTACTGCTCTTGCAGAGGGCCCACCTCCAGTTCCTAGCACCCATGTTAGATAGCTGTGCATGCCTACTGATTGAAGTTCAAACTCCAGAAACCACAGTGGAGAGAACTGACTCCCTAAAGTTGTTCTCTGACCTCCACATGCATATCTGAATACATACTCCACATCATGCACACTTACAATAATAATAAAAAGAGAAGGCCATTAAAATAAAAATAAAATTGAGAAGCTGCTCTAGCCAAGCCAAGCCTACAACTATGTGACTGCATGACCAAATGCAGTGTGATTTCTCAGATGAAAGTCTCAAACAAGAAGGAAAAAAGGATATGGGGGACAATGGCTGAAAGCTAATACAATTTGAATACAAAGAACAAACCTCTATTAATAACGGTGAGCTTGTATTCATTTGTTAACTCTAACAAGTGCAACATACTATATGGTAAATGCTAGAAAACTGAGCATGGCGTATACTAAAACAATACAATATTCATAAATTTTTATACTTAAAAAAAACTCCTGAAAAGTAATAGTTGAGTTGGCTGGTGGTGGTGTACACCTTTAATCCCAGCACTCAGGAGCCAGAAGCAGGTGGATCTCTGTGATTTGAAGCCAACCTGGTCTACAGAGCAAGTTATAATATAATCAGGGTGGTTACACAGAGAAACCCTGTCTTTAAAAAAGAAAAAAACTAGGGGCTGGAGAGATGGCTCAGAGGTTAAAAGCATGTATTGCTCTTGTAGATGGCCCAAGTTTGTTTGATTCACAGTACCCATGTCAAGCAGCTCACACCACCCATAACTCCAGTCTAGCTCCAGGGAACCTGATACTTCAGGATTCTGAGGGCCTGAATTCATATGTATGTACCCCACAGAGACACATATACGAACAGTAAAAAGCACCGAAAATTCAAGGAGGGCCTAGGAGATGACTCAGTCCATACAGTGCTCACTGCACAAGCATGAGGGCCTGAGTTTGGAACCATGAAGAAAGCCAAAGGTAGCTGCATGCACTTGTAATGCCAGCACTGGAAGTAGAAGCAGGAGGAGCTAGGAGTCCATTGGCCAGTCAGTCTAGCCTAACTAGGGATCTCCAGGTTCAGTGAAAGACCTTGTCTCAGAAAGTAAGGTAACTAATGTGGTGGCACATGCTTTTAATCCTAGCATTTGGGAGGCAGATCTCTAAGTTTCAAAGCCAGTCTCATCTATATAGAGAGTTCCATGGATGTAGACCAGCCTGGGATGTAGAGACCCTGTATCAAAAAAATAAAATAAAATAAAAGCAGATGGAGGAAAGGGAAGGGAACTAGGAGCTGGAAATAAATAGACCAAGATATATTGTACACATGTATGAGACTGTCAAAGACTAAATAAAATAAAATACAACTCTTAATAAAAACAGCAATCTGCCTGCAAGATACAATGGTACAATAGTGGCACAAATGCTATGGGAGCAACCAACCACCTCATCCCACCCCACCTCATCCCACCCCACTGCACC
>LOJH01052833.1:6706-18991 GCA_001685095.1 Ellobius talpinus
AAGCAACTTCCAAAACTCTAGAATTGACAGAGACATCTCATTGCCTGGACAGTGGGATTCCCCTCTGTGTGCTGTAATTACTATTAATGAATAAACAAACTGCTTTGTACCTATAGCAGGGTAGAACTTAGCTAGGTGGGAAAAACTAAACTGAATGCTGGGAGAAAGAAGTGTGGAGTCAGGGAAAAGCCATGGAGTTGCCACTGGTGAAAGACACGCTGAAATTTTGCTGTTAGGACATGACCTTGTGGGGATGCACAAATTAATGGAGATGGGTTAAATTAAGATGTAAGAGTTAGCAAATAAGAAGCTACAGCTAATGGGCCAAGGCAAGCAGTGATTTAAATAATATAGTTTCTATCTGGTTATTTCAGTTTTGGCAGCCGAGAAATGAACAAGCAGCCGGGAACAAACTAACTGCCTCCTTACAAGACTAAACATATATCTACACCACAGCTCCAGAATCTTTGACTCGGGGAACATGATCAAAAGAAAGGGGAATAGAATGATTATAAGAATCACAACACCAATATCTACTGTGAAATACTCTTTCCAGAAAATGACTGCACAAAGGAGATCAAAACAGTGGCAACATCAATGAAGATATTAATATGCAGGGGAAAGAAGCTTCCACCCCTAAACACAAAACTACAGATATCTTATGACTACTGGGAGAACATAAGTGTGTGTGTGTTCACATACATACATACATAAATACATACATACACACATACATATGCACATACACACAAGAATGTGTGGAACAATAAAAATAAAGAAAAAAGATACTGTCAACTTGAAATCAGTGTGGCAGGAACATGGGAGGAGCTTCTAGAAGGGCAACTGGAAGGATCTAGAGAGAGAAAAGTGATGAATTCTATCTCAGTAAAAACATAAATAAAAGAAAAAGAAGATACTGTGTGGATGAATATTCGCAGTTGTGTTATTTTTCAGTTCTAATATATGGTGTCTTATGACACAGAACAGGGTGTTTAAGTTCTAAGCAACTTCAGGTAAACATATCGTGTATGCAAACTTGACAAAGCCTTGAAAAGAAAACAATAAAAATACTTTAACCACTGTGAAAAAATACCCAGTGATTATCATGCAAAGACCATTTTGTACTCAAAATTTCCTGCATAAGTTATCTTTCAAAGCTCTTTTCAATTGGTTCTCCTTTTATTAAAATAACAAGTTTCCAATGTGATCGGGGTTCATTGCTAATGGTTGATTAAATCATAATTACACCCAGTTAATGTACACAATATTAGAGAGTCAACCATGAACATTTTTCATGAGGACCCTGTGCCATACATAAATAACTTGGCACATAATGGGCATTTACTAAATCCATTTTTCATTTAACAAATGTGGGCTTCCATATTTTGTGGGAACATATAGAATGCAATTGAAAGAAAATGGGGGATTTAATTATATAGCAATGCCTGAGTGTTGTGAAGGAGAAATCTTTCATCAATGTCTTCAAAATGTATCAGAATTTACAAAGCTTTCTATTAATTTATTTACCAAGCTTCAGTAGAAAAGCAAAGGTCAACTATAGCTCACACCAGAAATAAAATATGAAACAGATGAAGATAATACATTTTCATCCTTATTAACAAATAAATGCATATGGCCACATGCATAGTATTTCTATCCTCGGTATCCATGAAAGATGGGTTACAGATACACTCATGAACATTAATATCCCATGATATTTAAGTCCCTTATATAAAATACTATAGAATTTATACATCACCTGTACACACCTCCTTCATTCTGTAAATAGTAAAATTACTTACACTACCCAATAAAGTATAAATTCTATATGAATGGGTATTTTTAGAGGCTTTTGGCAAATAATCTGTTTTCCTATTTGCAAAGAACAATTGCTAAGATCTGTTAACTTATTAATTCTTTCATAGTATACAGAGCAGTGGGTATTGTTAGGTCATTTTCACACACATGTCATTGTTCTTTGCTCGTATGCATAAAGACCTATTATGGTGAATTGCTCTCATAATGTACTTATTTTCTAAAGATGAAATCATTTGTACTATCCCTTGACTATACCCATGGAATTGGATGTACGCACGCGCGTGCGCGCGCGCGCGCGCACACACACACACACACACACACACACCATGTTTGCTTTATCCATTGATCCATTGTTAGAGTAATTCCTTTCCATAACTTGGCTCCTGTTAACAGGTACCTGAAACATGGTTATTAGGTATGACTATTGCATGCTGAGATGGTTTTTTTTAGGTATGCTGGGGTTATACCTGTATCATGTCAGATCATGTCATAGTCATTTGATTCTAGTATATCTCTTTAGTAACTGATGACTCAATGTCTTATTTCATCTTCATGTGTATATCTAGTTTCCACATCTTGTTTTGCTTTGATTTCTGATTGCTCTTCACTTTCATCTGACAAAATGCATAAAATTCTTTATGTCTTTATCTTGTATTGTGAAGACTGCTTTACAGTCGTAAGTGTGGCCTATAGGAAAAGTCCAATAGGCTGATCAGAGAAGAATGTATATTCTGTAACAGTTTGATAGTATGCACTCTATGCCTGGCGATTCTGTCCATGTATGGAGAAGTTCAATTCGGAACTATTATTATAGATCATCTGGATGATCTATCTACTGATGGCAGCAGAGTACCAAAGTTGTCCATGATTATCGGATCTGGATCTACCTGTCTGTGATTCATTAGGTATACCAGTGTTCACGGAACATATATAGATTGGCATATCTTTTTGACAAATTTTTACTTTATTGGTATGTAGCAACCTACCTTATATCTTCTCTATTTTGCTTATAATCTGCTTTGTCAGATGTAAATGTAGGTAATTATTCCCACTTAGATTCTCTATGTTTAGAATGTGGTTTTCATCCTTTCATTTGAAGTCTGTATTAATTTACTTGTAAAGTGGATTATTCATTTGACATTAAAGATTTGTTCTTACATTTAAATGAATTTATCCAGCCTTCACCATTTAAAATATTTTTTGAAATTAAAATGTAATTGTTTCATTTCCTCTTTTCCATTTTTTCCAATACCTTCCCATAAATTTCCTTTCTCTGTCTTTCAAATTCATGGCCTCTATGTATGTGTGTGTGCGTGTGTGTGTGTGTGTGTGTGTGTGTGTATTCAGCCCATATAAAGTTACTTGGACGTATACGATTTCAGGGTTGACCACTTGGCACTAAATAGCCAATTAGGAACTCTTTCCTGGTGAAGTCTATTTCTCCAGCTCTCAGAATTCATTAGTGGTCCTTTGTCTACAAATGAGGCCCCATGAGGTGACCCCCCTTTCATATTATCATGTCTATTGTTTAGCCATGCAGATGAGACTTCATGGCAGAATGAAGTACTTCATGGGTAAATTTTGACATTTTTAGGAGATGAAACTTTACAGAAAACCTTCTCTGGCTCTTACAATCTTTCTGTCCTCTTCTATGACTCTTGAGCATTAGGTACTAGAGTATTTTTCTGGATTACATGCTTGTACTACTTTAATTGGAAAGCTATTATTATTTGCATTTAAATAAATTATTGTAATGAATGTATTAGCTTTTGCTTTCTTCTGAGAGGTTTGCTGTTGTCATGATCTTCATTTGCCTTTCAGCTATTCTCATGATGATCCAATTCCAATTCCCATTCAAAGCATAGAGGGAAAAAAGCCTGCTAGCAATATAAACAAGATGAAGTAACAATAAAAAAATCAGTTAATGATTACAACAATAATCATAGCAAAAAAATTATAAGAAATAAAGGCTGGAAGATGGTTCAGTTGGTAAAATACTTGCTGTGTATTCAGATCTTTAATACTCATGGATAAAATATGGATGCAATGTTTACATCTATCCCTGTATTCACAGCACTGGAAAGGAAGAGTCAGAGAATCAATGGGGCTTACTGGCAAGCCAGACTAACAGATTAGTGAGCTTCAGTTTAGAGTGAGAGATTCTATGTCAAAAATTAAGATGAAGGTTGAGAAAAACATTTGGCATCAATCATTGACCTATGCTTCCATGTGTGCACACACATACACACTCAAACATGTAAATATGCATGCACGTACATGCATTCCCACACATAAATACAACCAGATTCATGAAGACACACACAAAAGAAAGTAGAGAAAATAATGTAGAATTGTTCATTTAAATGTACAATAAAAATAATAAAATAAATTTTAAAAGAAGAGAAATATCCAAAACAGAAACTAAAGAAAAGGAAAGGAACAAAATAATGAGAAGAGGAAGGCAAACATCATGAAATTAAACAAAATAAATATATGTGCAGACAAGATAATGACAACAATAAAAGAATAAAAATACTACATCTACTAGGAAAAAGATTTTTAAAACAAAAGAAGAAAAGAATTGAGACGTATATTACCTGGTTCTCTTATAGTAGAATACGCAATTCTGGGGCAAGGTGCTGAGCAGTATTTGTGGTCAATTGTGATTCTGAGGAAAGCTTCCTAATTGGGCTACACAGTTAAGAAACAAGCATGATGTACTCTGGAAAAGAAGAATTGGAAACTCTACCTCCTACTCTTTAAATTTGGAAATCCTAAACTGTATGAAGCAGCCAACTAAAAGAAGGAGATTGAGGAGACAGAGTAATCTGCTGGACCTGAACTCAGAGCTCTCATTGTCAAACATCATCAAACACAGAAGAAAGTCACCTCAGAGAGTGAGTAACCAGTTGGCCATGTCTCAGAGCATAAGTCTCCACAATGATTCACCTCAGTGGGATCATTACATCCGCTCAATGAATGAGGTCTTCAACCACTCTCCTCTCCCAAATCTGACCTCTCCCAATAGATCCATGGCTGAGTCTCCCCATCTCTGTGAGCAGTTGCCCTGACTATAAGCCACTCATACATGGTGGCAGGATATATCCAAGCCTCCTCCTTATTTGTGTTTGTTGCTTGCTTATATATTTCCAGAGTATCTCAGTCTCAAGTGATAAGTATCCTCTTGAAATGATTCTTTATTGAGTGGATCCAGAGAAAAGGAGAGATGGAGATGAACTGGGAGGAATAACAGAAGGGGGATGTAGGATTCCCCTCCGTATGCTGTGAATACCATAGGTTAATAAGGAAGCTGTTTTGGGACTGTGATAGGATAGAGCAGAGCTAGGCAGGGAAAACTAAACTAAATTCTGGGAGAAAGAAGGCAGAGTCAGTGAGAAGCCACATAGCCCCACCAGAGACAGATGCCAGAACTTTACTCGGCAAGCGACAGCCTTGTGGCACTACACAGATTAATGGAGATGGGTTAATTTAAAATATGAGTTATCCAGACATACGCTTAAGCAATTAGCCAAACAGTATTGCAAATAATATGGTTTCTGTGTGATTATTTCAGGGCTNCAGAGCTAGGCAGGGAAAACTAAACTAAATTCTGGGAGAAAGAAGGCAGAGTCAGTGAGAAGCCACATAGCCCCACCAGAGACAGATGCCAGAACTTTACTCGGCAAGCGACAGCCTTGTGGCACTACACAGATTAATGGAGATGGGTTAATTTAAAATATGAGTTATCCAGACATACGCTTAAGCAATTAGCCAAACAGTATTGCAAATAATATGGTTTCTGTGTGATTATTTCAGGGCTGAGCATCCGGGAACAAACAAGTGGCCTCCTACAACAGAGGGGAAAATGTAATCAAGATATATTATATGAGAAAAGAATTTATTTTCAATAAACAAAAAGTATTTTTTTAAAAAAACCAGAATGCCATATTAAAGCACTCCAAGATATGGAAAGTGAGGACAATCACTTACTTTTCTCCTTTCAGTAACAATAAAGAATGGTGAAGAGTGAAAAATACCCTGAATGTTAGCTAACTGAGGAAAATTTGTTCATATAATGTCATGTATTATTTAAACTTACAAGTTATCATCGTATTTATTGACTTAAAGTGACATCAAAATTAAACCTATGATAAAGAAAAGATGCAAATGTCTATAAATGATTTGTAAAGATATTCCATGTGAACATCTAAATTTATATGATGAAGAAAAGACATCTGATAGCATGCAAGTAGGTGTTGACACTCATAAATTTTCAACAACCTAAGAAAACCTAATTCCTTCAATAGCTGCAGTGGGCTGGGTTTTTATTGTAAGATTTGAGAAAGTTATTTAAAACAATTTAGGAGAAAATATACTTTTATTTTATAAGCACCCATCAGATTTGTAAATTTGTGAGATTTGGGACATACAGTCTTATGTTTTATTGCTATTGTTGTTAACCCATTTCTATACAGTTCTTAGTGTTATAGTCAATAGGAAGCAGAAATCAAAAGTAACTAGCTGACTATTAGAAATATGAGGAGAGCAATCTGAGGTTTTTCTTCCACCTCTTAAAGCCCTAGGCACTTTACCTGGTACCCTCTTCTTCTCTTTGGTGATGGACTTAATTTCGTTGTGTTAGAATTACCTCACCTCTGTATTCACCCACAGGACGTAAGCATCTCAAAAGTTCAGAAATGATAACTTTTTATCGAGTCATTGCTCTCTGGAATGTAATTATTAGCTGTAAACTAGTATAGATAAACCTGTATTTGCTGAATTGTGTAAGAATGAAATAAAGAAGGAGGAAAGGATTAGCCTGTACAGGGCAATGCCTGGTGAGCCTTTGATAGCTACCAAGCACCATCTCCTACTTATCCCTTTCCCGTTCTACCCTCATACTCTTGCTGCCTCTAGCCTGTATGTTGCTCGCTTGTCACATTGAGGCAAAAGAAAGGTTATCCAGCTATTTATCAATTCCTCACTTCCCTGCAGAGATTTCCTGGCAGTCTTTTGGCCCCTGGTGGGAGAGCCACAGCAGTTGGCTCCACTTGCAGAATGGCCAAAGAGCACATCTGGATTGAGCATTTCATTTTCAATCCAAACCTGCTGTATTAACGCTCTGTCATTCTTAATCTACACGGGGTAACATGTAGACTGCTAGATTTGTACTTGTTGGGAAAAGACAAAGCATGACATTGTTGAGGCCATACTAGCAGGGGGTAGAACTCTTTGTAAAGCTGTATAATACGTTCCAAACACATTGCAGCTGTTGATAGCTTTTATTACATTTGCAGTTAGGGACCTTATTATAATTGCAGGAAAGATTTATTGTATCTACTTTTATTGCTACAGCAGTTTGGGATATTTTTGTATTTGTCATGAACTTGCTCCATTTATACTCCTTGAGTTCATATCTTAAGTTTGCTCCATGAGCAGGCTATGAATAATTTCACCTGTTGTCATTACACTTGCAGTCAATTTTCATTACCACCCCACTAATAGTTCACAGTGTCTGCAGGTGCTGCATATTACATTAGTGGGCTGAATATTTTAAAGTCAGCAGTAATGGAGCAGAACAATCAGCTGAAGAAAGGGCACATAACACATCAAAGGCTCAAACTCTTGGCAGATGGAGTGGAGCACACTGGGTTACAGCCTCAGCGGTCTGAGATCAGCAGCCTCTTTCAGAAGGACGTGTCCAAACAACTTAAAACTGAGTCAGTCTGACCTGTTCAGGCTCATGCACTACAAATTCTCTACATATTTATTGTTTTAGAATTCTAATGCCCCTCTATTGAGGATCTAGATAAAGATAAGACACCGACTTCAAATTTATGACAAACTGACATTTACAGTGATGTTCTTTGCCTGAACCATTTCAACGTTAAAAGCTATAAGACAAGTATAAAAATCACATTACAGATCAATCTATGACAAATTCTCACACCATCTGTGACATTTAGGGATGACTTTGCCACCGCAAAATGTTTGAGCAGAATTTGGCAGCTCAGCCACAACCCCAGCCTTCCCCAACCCCACTCATAGCTACTGTCCTCTATTAATAACTGGAACATTTGATACAAACCTGGGTTTGACGGTATGTGACTCATTAGTGCAGTTAATGACACCAGCTAGATGCAATCGGAGGGAAGGGAAATCTGGAATAATTTGATTATATGCTGGAAGCAGCAGCTGCAGGTGGAAAGTAATAATCAGACTAGAAGCTCATGTTTATTGAGTGTTTACTGCTTACTAGGCAAATTGTTAAGTTCCTTATATGCATTAATTAAGCTTTATAGCCACCCTATGAGACGTTCACGCTAACTAGCCCCCTTTTACCAAGGAGAAACTCACACAGGTGGCAAGCAACTTGATCAAAAGCGCAGAAGTAGGAGAGAACAGAGTGAGGCAGGTTTAAACTTGGATGGTTTAAGTCTAAACTCCAGTGTCTGGTATCCGGATTTCTAGTCATCTAAACTCCATAACCAAATGTATTTATATTTAGTTGTTAAGCATGCTCTGGAATATGCTATGCTCACTGGACTTTCTTCAGGCATATAGAAAACAGTACTTCACCAATATTTCATTAAATAAAGTTCTTTCCAATTACCTGAGAATCCACTACTTTACAGAGGTAGTTTTCTCTTTGTAGGCTTTGATGATGCTCTGGCCTTAATTCAAATAATATGTGTACATCATCCTCACAGTTACGAATCCCACAGGATAGGATTTGTTTGGCACACAGAGAAATGTGTGTTAAATATTGTGGATGAGAGTAGGGTCACTCATCAAACACTGGGAAACAGTGTTCGTGACCCAAGATATCCTGATGATTAGGTGTAGTTTGGGCTTTTTGTTCTCTTAAGGCTTTTACTACTGAAACATAACTGAAGATAACTCATTAAATGGAAGAAATCTAAGACCTACTCTTCAGGCACAGCTGTATGCAGGGACTCTTGATATGATTTTGACATTAAGGCCAAGTTCCATGTTATGTTATATTTCATTCCCTCTGTCACCTTGCCCGCATCATCTATCATTCTGTAGCTAATGGCAAAATGTATTGGTACAACAAAGGTTATGCTTACCCTTGAGGCAAAAATTCAGTGATTGACCGAGATAAAGACTGGCCAGACCTGAGTCTCATGCATCTCTGCAACCGGGGGTGGGGTGGGGTGGGCAGAGGCACTCTGACTCTGTCAACTGAGACAGGAGAGAAGGAGTGTAATGGTTAAAGCGTGTTTGCTGCTGAAAGGAAAATTGATGATGAGAAGGATGTTTGCTATCACAGAACAGAAAAGTAAAGAATTCATAAATTTGTCAGAGCTGATGAAGATGTAGAAAATTAATTTGTAGCATGTAACTAGATGTTTGAAAGGTTACTCTCTTGAAAGTCTTGCTCTATGATTTGGTTTACATATTAGGCATGTTTTTGTTTATTTTTTTCCTTTTTAGATAATAATACAGTTACATCATTTCCCATTGTCTTTCCTTATTCCAAAACCTCCCATCTATTCCTCTTCAATCTCTTTCTGATTTATGGTCTCTTTTCATTAATCATTGTTACATGTATATACAGATGCACATATACTTTCTTCAATGTATCCTGCTCAGTCTGTATAATGGTACTTGCTTTGTGTAAGACCACTTGGTTTTGAACAACCTATTGATATTTTTTTATGAGGAGGACCTTTTTTCCCATTCTCAGTATTTTCTGACACAGTCTCACAATAAACTCCCCAGTTCTCTGGTTCTTAAAATCTATTGACCACCTCTTGGCAATGTTTCTGAACCTTAGGTGTTTGTAGGAGTGATTTCGAAGATGTGTCCATCGAGACTAGGCTCTGCAGCTCTGCATTTTAATGGTCTATGGCTTTCTGTAATGGTTTCTGTCTGTTGCAAAGACAAGTTTCATTGAGGAGGTGGTGAGGATTATACTTCTCTGTGGATAAAGAGCAAATTTACAAATTTGCAGTGTAATCAAGGATTATAGTGGCTTAGAAAAGTGGTTGTTGTAGATTCTTCTCCAAAATCCATGGCATCACTAGGTAGCTGGCTAGGTTTTCTGTACCAGGCACAGTTCCTTCTTGTTGCACAATTTTAAGTCCATTTAGGGAGTTGTTCATTAAGGCCAAGGCATGTGTGCCACCAGTGCTCCTTAGGGTTATTATACCATGCTGGTTGTTATTGTGGTTTACAGGTATCACAGCCTGGGAGGACTGTTGCTTGCTTTCCTCCTTCCTTTGGAAGCTTGCATTATGCCTTGCATTACATTATTGATTTCCTTTGTTTGTGGTTTGGAAAAGAGAGGGGATATGAAAGATTCACACAGCAACAGATCTTAGGTAGCGGGGAAATAATGACAATGAAAATAATGACAAGGGGCAGGGAGCTGGGTGATCACACTGTATCCACATTCAATATAACAGCAAATGAGACCAGGGCATAAAACCTCAAAGCCCAACCCCAGTAGTGTGCATCCTCCATAAAGTCTATCCTCCTAAAAGGTTTCTAAACAGCACCACCTACTGGAGACCAAGTGTGCAAACTGATGATCCTGTGGAGGACAGTTCACATTTGTACCATAGCTGTTATGAATGATTTTCAAGTCTTTTCAAGCCCAAGGAATACAGCACTTTGATCTGGAAACATTCAGCTCCTTAATTCAATTAAGAAAATATTACTAGAGAACACAGAGGTTATTAGCCAAACCTCTACAGGAGCAAGTAATCTGGAAAGAAAAGTCCCTTTCCTTATTCCAAATGTGGACCCACTCTCTACCACCACATGCTTAGAAGCGCTGGCCAAATTAGTACCAAGGCTATACCTTTCAGAACTGTGTTTCGATACTGAATATCTTATTTACTATCCTAAGAAATTAACCAATTGAAATTTATAATCACCATCAAATTAAGAGGATTGAGGAAAGGAAATCACTCCAGCTGCACTTTTCTAGGAACATCTATTTCCTTGAAGCTGGCATGCAATTAATGAATGTTAGTTGCTCAGATTATTAGAGTTCTCAGTTCTTCCTTTAAGAAGTGATGTTTGCTATCATAATGGCTTTTGCTTTTAGTACAGCAATCATTATTTTTCTGCTCCTCTGTGACAGATATATCTATCTGCTCAGTTCAGGAAGAAAGTATCAGCAAGTTCACTTACCCAGATATTTGGAGCCACTGTTTCTATTACCTCAAGATCAGAAAAGCGGATATTTTGATTCTTCTTTTTCTTGTCTCCTGAATTTCACTTCTCTTTGGATTAATGCTGAAAAGAAAATTGCTACTCATTAAGCTCTGCCAAAATCTAATATCTGGCACATGGACTGAGAACCTTGAAAAAAATACCAGAAGGAAAGAATTTGGCTGGTAACTTTATTATTAAGGCTTTGGTGTTGCCTAAGTAGAAATTTGTCCTTGGCACATCATTATGGATTATGGAAGTTTTGTTCACAGGCAAGTGGCTTCATTGATATACATAAGGCTATTTTTATTCACTTACCTTGTATAAAATAAAGACCCCTTGATCTTTAGCAAACAGCTTTGCAAAGACCTTGGCAGAATGAGACCTTAGCGAATGGTCTATGATGACCTTGGACTCTTTAATGCTCTGGCTTGATCGTGACCTATAAAAGTAGCATCTTGACTTTGTAGAAGTCTGTGAGGCTGAGGTGATACCAGTAGTGTTAATGATATTAAAATGAAATAATTCAGAACTGAAAATATCCTAGTGGGAATTACTTTATGTTATCCACAAAGCCGACAGACCAGAAAGGTGGTTTTCTTTAGTGAAGCAAGAAACATGTGCAGGAACATAAAGTCTGGGAAAAAGCACTTCCCCACAGGAAAATTGTACCCAGTAGACATTGTGTAGGTTAGTGTCTTAGCTAAAATTTTTCCTTCTGTGATAAAAATACCATTCCCAGGGGTGACTAAGGGTGGAAAGGGTTGATTTTGTTTTCACTTCCACATCAAATCCATCATTGAAGGAAGTCAGCAAGATCACTCCCTCCTAGATTGCTCACCCCTAGATGGTCCAGTTTGTTCCTTTATATCATACAGGGAAAGCAGCCTAAGTGTAGCACCACCCACAATGAGTTGGGTCTTCAAACAACAACCACTAACTAACAAATGTATCACAGGCCCATTTGGTATGGGTACTTTATTTACTTAGTTTCCCTCTTCCTAACTAATTCTACCTTGTGTCAAGTTGACATAAAACCAGCCATCATAGTTTGGTAATCAATTTTAGTATCAAAGCATAAATAATACAAAGTACAATAAATTATGGCTTGAGCCAAAATTTAAACTCTGAAACATTCAGTTATATGGAAGAAGAGAGGCTTCCTAAATGCCAAACATAAACATAAGGCTCAAGTTTTATTAATTAACAAGTGAAAATGTTAAACTGTGCTGCAGCCAGCGCAGCCTGGATAGCCAAGACTGGCAGGGGGTGCCGGGATTG
>LOJH01052834.1:12342-24627 GCA_001685095.1 Ellobius talpinus
ATCTGCCTCTGCCTCGCAAGTGCTGGGATTAAAGGCGTGCACCACCACACCTGGCTCTGTTCACTTTCTTAGTTGGTTTATACAGCACATTGTATTCTTATTGGTTGTTTGTTCATTTTTACTCATCATGAGACGTCTAATTAAAAACATTTTTAGGTTAAACTTTTTTAGTTTCTATATAAAATTCATACCAGTTGGTAGAAGCTAAAATAGTGACTGTCTTTGATAGGAGAGTGACCAAGAGAAGACACAGAAAAATCTGGGCCTCTGGAAATGTTCTCCATTACAAATCAGGCAGGGGTGACATGGGCATTTATATATATGTAAAAGTTCTGTACACTTAAGGTATATATATATATATATATATCACATGTTATCAAAGGTATTAGATATCAAGCCTATAGTAAATTACTTTCCTTAGGTAAACTATTGATTGAACATCCCTAATTTAAAATCCAAAATCTTAAGCAATTCAACGTATGAAACTTTGGAGTACTGACATGCTCGTGTGAGTAGATTCTCTACCTGACTGTGTGGGGTGAGTTGCGGTCAAAAGCAAGCACAGTAACATAGCATGTGTGTGACCTTTCAGGTATTTGTGAAACAAACCAATCTAAACCCAAAGCACTTCTGGACCTAAACAGCTTGATTAGAGCTTACTTACCCTGTGCTACGTATTACACATTTCAGGTCAGACAAGTGTAGGCCCAACCCCCTTCCTTCCCTGTGAGATTGTTCAAATACTCTGAAATGGACCTCTTCGAGCTTCTGTTTGGAGTGACTGCTAATCGGTGGCTCATCTGAACAATCTTAATCACAGACCTAATGATTATGTGAATTTTATAGTGGTTTCCACCTGCACAGGCTCTGAGCTAGGCACTTTGTATGCACCTCTGCCTCAGCTGTCCAGGATAGATGCAGTTCTTATTATTCCATTGATAAATGAGCAGACTGAGGTATAACCTTCTGAAGTCAAGTGTTAGTTCCAGGGTCAGGGCAGATGTTTCCCTGATGCTCTAGATTAGCCCTTTAAACTTCCATGTGTCCTTTGTATGCACAGTAGGATTGATTATTCCAGACTGTGAAACTCGGCTCTTCAACTAGTCTGTACTATTTAAAGAATTAAAATGAAACCTTTTCTCTTAGCTTTTATTTTATTTTTCCCTCTTTGGTCCTATTTTTTCCTCTTATTCCACCCCCCCCCCAGTTTTGGGGATCAAACCTAGGCCCTCATGTCTGTTGGCAAGCGCTCTACTGCTGAGCTACAACCCCAGCCCTGCTTTAATGCTTTATGAGATTAGAACCATTAGGAAGAGTTGATTTCACATTCAAAGCAGGAAATGTATGTAGTGTATTGAAGAAGACATTAGCTGTTTCCCAAGGGAGCCCACTCCTCTGCTCTCACTTGTTGACTAAGCCCTGCTTCACTGAGCACTTTGTTTTTTTCTGCTCACAACCTGAGTGCCCCATGGAGGTGAAGGACACAGCCTAAGCCTGTGCCATCAGTCAGGAGAACAAATGGGCTTGCTCTGCCTACCATCGGGCCATCTCCGATTCCACCTCTTTTATAGAAATGAGTGATGAAGAGAGGTGCGTCCCGCTTTGCCGCTGTATTAATACACATCAGGGGCCAGCTCCTGGCACTAAATCACACAACTGCATACATCTGTTATCAGCTCTTCACCAGTGTGATGAACAAGACTGCAGATAGAGGCTTCCTTGTGTCATTCTTTATAGGATTTTCCTAAAAGAATAAATAGCTCAGATCTCTGCCAACACTCTCCCCTGTCACTGTGATGAATTCAGCTTCTTTCTTAAGCATGCAGCTACAAATCTCTGCCCTTCCCCCACCCGTAGAAAGTTTTGAGTTGAAATTGACTGAATTTAAAGATCTTAGTAAGGCTAGGGGGTGAAGATAGGAAGAGATACACTCGTCTTCCTTGGTTTATTTGTTTGTTTGCTTTAATAGTACAAAGGGCTGGGGAAAGGACCCTTCCAAGGTCCTTAAGTAGTGCCTTCTTGAACTATAGCACTGTTATTTTCTTGTTTATGTCTTCATGCCCCTTCCCTCCCTGGCTTTATAGCATGCAGAGGTTTAGTGTACAGTGTTGCTCCCTGGATTCCAGTGAGTAAGTGTGTAGACCTTTTCTTAAACTGGTATCCCAGGACAGGAATTTTCCAGAAAGCCTCCTACCACATGCTGAAGTGACCTAGCTAGCTGTATTAGGCTCTTTTTTGGCGGGTGTGTCACTGTTTTCTTCAAAACTTGATAATAAGTGGCTATAAGAAATGTAAGGCAGTCCAGGCGATGATGGCACACACCTTTAGTCCCAGCACTCACGAGGCAGAGATAGGCGGATCTCTGTGAGTTCAAGGCCAGCCTGGTCTATAAGATCTAGTTTCAGGTCAGGTTCCAAAGCTATAGAGAAACTCTGTCTCGAAAAACGAAAAAAAAAAAAAAGTAAAGCACTCAGGCTCGTATTGAACCAGTGTGCTTGACGAGATTTTCTTCATCAGAGCCTTTGACATTCAGTCTCCTCCTCCTGAAGGTAAACCCTGGTGTTTAGAATAGGGGATCTGGGGCCACTGAAGATTCCATTCAGAGCCTGGATGGTTTGGGCTATTCCTAAAGCCTTTTTCCAACTTTGCATTCCCCGGGATTCAACCATCATTCAGAAGCTGTATCACAGATGGTCTCTGAGCACTAAGCCAGCCATGTGTTCAGATGGGTGGGAATTTTAATCTGTTTGTTCACTGCTATCTCCCAACATCTAAAAAGTCACCTAACACTAGAGCAGACTCACTTCTTTTTTTTATTTTTATTAGCATTTATGAAACTAATGGTTGTCACATGACACCTCATGTCTGTAGATAATATGCTTTGTTCATCTTCAATCTCCTATCATTGACTTCTCTCCCTCCCACCATTCCCCTTCTTTACCCCTGAGCACTTATTTTTATATATTGTTGTTTCCTTAGTTATTATTGTGACATGTATAAAATACATATAAATATATATAACCAATCGAGTCCATTTAGAGTTGCTCATATGTACAAGTTTTTAGGACTGATCACTTGATATTGGATAACCACTTAAGGGTCTCATCCCTGGGGGAGACTAATTATCCGTCTCTCAGCAGTCATTAATTTTCTGTAGTTCTTCATCTAGGGATGGGGCCTTTGGCTTCCATCCATGTTGGCATGACAGTTGGTGTTGTCATTGTTCAGGTCTTATTTAGGCAGCCATATTGCTGATATTTTATGGGTGTAGCTTCCTTCTCTTATATAGAAGATGTAATCTCACAGCAGATGTCCTGGTCTTCTAGCTCTTGTGGTCCTCCACCTTCTCATTAGTCTCTAAACCTTAGATGTTAGGAGTCGTGTTGTACATAGCAACCATTACAAGATATCACCAACAGTGCAGTAATAGTGCTCATATCTTGGGAATAACCAACAGCTGTCTGACTGGTCTTAAGGCCTGGTCAATAGGAAGAAATTCATGCCTGGTGTTCTCAACCTAGATAACTACACATGACTGGTGAGGTCATGGAACCTAGAAGGAACCTCCTGTTGTCACTTTGTTAAACCAGTGCATTCTTAATACCTTTCCTCTACCCACAGATAAGTGTGGCTCTCAGCCATTACCAGTGAAGCTCTTTTTCCAAATAGATGGAGCCCATTCCAGTTAGTCAAAACTAACAGATCAGAATGTGAGAGAACTGACCATGGGGTGTCTAGCTCCAATGTATCTAAATAAAATTATCTTAAAGTCGTGGCAGTATTCTCCATATTTTTCTAACCCCTTGGAAAATATCTAATTGCTATAAAAGAATATTGATACATAAGGTGTAAAAGAAAACAATGCAGCTAGTACGAAAACTGTTCCCACTGAAGAGAGTGGGGGCATTTTTCTTCAGTGGGGACACTCTCTTCAGTGGGAACAGTTTTCATACATTTTTGTCTTGTTTTGACCATCGCTTTTGTCTTTAAAGTAGTTTTAACAAATAGATGTATCTCTAAAGGATACGTTGTCTGCTTTTTTAAATGTTTCTGAACCTTGCACAAAAGAGTTTATATTTTACAAGATTCACCCAGTTCTGTTTCTGAGATTCATATATGTTCTGTTGTGCAAAATCTCTTTGTTTGGCTGGTGATGGTGGCGCACTTGGGAGGCAGAGGCAGGCTGATCGCTGTGAGTTCAAGGCCAGCCTGGTCTACAAGAGCTATTTCCGGGACAGGCTCCAAAACTACAGAGAAACCCTGTCTCAAAAAGCCAAAAAAAATCTCTGTTTGTCACATTTGATTTCCCATTGTATGAGGAGGCCTGTGCCACAGCTCAGTGATCTTGGTTGTATTGGATTGTGTCCTATTTTATACCATTGTCAAAAGCACTGTGTTCTGGGAGAAGATGGTGCAGGCATTCTTCTGGGTTACTTCACACTCATTTAATGGTGGTCTCAGAGACCAGACAATACTGGACCTTGGCATAGACATGACTGGAATCCCTGAACTTTTCTGGTAAAATGTAAAATGTACATCTATGGCAGTTTCTAAAGACAGCCATCATAAAAAGGCCATGAGATCTCCCAACTCTGCGCCACATTATATCACCTGTAGAATTAAAAGCAGAAATTTTAAAAAATTTTAAATTATTATCATTTTATGTGCATAGATGTTTCGCTTTCATGTATGTCTATGCACCATGTGCATGCAGTGCCCACAGAAGCCAGAAGGTGTTGGATAACTCTGGAACTGGAGTTACTTAACGTTGTGTACTTCCACGGGGGGGGGCAGGAATTGAACCCAAGTTCTCTATAAAAACAGCCAGTACTCTTAACTGCCGAGCCATCTCTCCAGCCCCTAAAGCAGAGGTTTTCCTATATTGGTGTGCACAACAACGTTGGTCACGGTAGAACAACCCAGATGTCAGTGGCCAGTGAGCAACAAAATGTGGTTCTTGCACACATGGAGTGTCACTCAGCTTGAGCCTTTGGCACTCAGAACCTTGCTGTCTCGGATAAAGGCACAGTGAGTGAGCCAGACAGACACAGAAAGACAAATAGTGGATGATTCCACTTTAATGAGCAACCTGAATAGTAAATTAATGACAACAGACGGTAGAGAGGTGGTTACCGAGGCTGGGAGGAGAAGGGGTGGGGAGTTAGTGCTGACAGTGCACAGAGCTTCCACTGGAGACATGAGAGCTTTCCACATCACCTCTGAGCTCCATGCTGTTGAACAATGCACTTGCAAATTTTATGGACATTGATCATCATAGAAAACAACAACAGCCAACAGCTTTTCAAGGATAGACTGTCACTGAGGTTTCTGATTATGTAGTAAGGATAGGGATAGTTCTGTGAAGTCCTTTCAGTTAAACTTGAACAACTGACTACCGCTGTGCAAGTGTGTGCAGATACGTCTTGTGCTGCTGTGGTTGAGATGCCAAAACATTTGAAAGCTACTGTTTTAAGAAACGTATATATAAGCTGCGGTAGGGTCATGTTGTTCAAGCTTTTCTAATGTTAACTTCCAGTACGAAGTTGATATTTGAGTTTATTTTATTTGAGGATATAAGATAAAATAGGGTAAAACCTTCCTATTCTTGTGATGTGGTTTTTACTTGTTTAATACTGAGCAAAAGCAGTACTGTAGCGCCTGCACTACGGGACGGTTCGCAAGCCGGGCAAGGGGCTGGAGATTTAAACACATACACACAGAGACAGAGACACGGGGACACTGGTCATCCTTGAAACAAGAATGCCAACTTTATTGTGCTATAGGGATCCAGCTCTTGGGATTTTCAGCTGTAAAACCCACCAGGAACCACTCCCCTGCCATCAGAAACCATGCTCAGAGTAGCTGCAGGCACAGGAAAGTTGTTTGCTCCGTTCACTCCAGCAGGCAAAGGGTCTGAGACAGACAAAGAAAGTCAAGGGGCCAGGGGTCTGCAGCCCCCAGTACTGGTCATGGCCTGTTGTATTTGTTTTTGTGACCCAGTCACTATTAGAAAAATACCAAGGCTGTATTATTGAGTAGACTTAGTGGATGTAAAAGAGAAGTCTAGAATGTACTGTATTTTACTATATATAAGTATATTTTTACCCTTGGCAGAGTGAATGGTGGTTTGTCCTGATCCACTCAGGGGCACTTGGAAAGGTGAAGTGGGTTACTATTGGCATTCGGTAGACAGGATCCAGAATGCTGAGTGTTCTGGGTACACAGCACAGCTCTGTACCTTCATTGACTATCCAGTCCAGAGTGTCTTAAGAAACTTCATTAGAATACAATGCCTGAAGCTGCTTATTTCCTATTGTTCTCCTTGTTGTATTTACTTCTAACATCGTCATGTTGAGGATCAATTGTAGCCCAGTATTTGAGCTTGAATTGCTATTTTTGATCTCTGCAGTTTAGTTTCCTGATCCATAAAATGGGGATGACAGTGCCTACTTCTAACAGTTGTTAAGAAATTTGATATTATGCAGGTGTAATGGCACATGCATATAATCCCAGTGCTCGGGGGTTAAGGCAAGAAGACAATGAGTTTGAAGCCAGCTTGGGCTACATTGTAAGACATTATTTTTAAAAATACACATACATACGGGGTGGGGGGAAGTGAGGTAGGGAGTCCTGAGTATGTGATGTTCAACAGCATGGTGCCTGGCACATGTGTGCTCCATGAGTAAAGTGGTTTAGTTTTTTCCTGTATCTGTTCTACTGAATTTATTTCTGGAGAAATGATTTTGTAAATTTCACTTTTTTTAAATGAAGAAAATAGTAAACCTTATGAAGCCACTTAGGTGAATAGGGCATGAAATATAAAGATTAAGAAATGTATTTCTATGTTCCTCTTACCCTAATTTCTTATACTAACTCGTCTCTCTTTCCTTCTTTTGTGAAACACAGTGCACCCAGATGTGCTGGAGCTAGCCACCCCAGCCCAGAAGCCTCCCTGCTCCGAGTGGTTGGATGGGACCTCTGCAGCAGAGAAAGCCACTGCCTCAGCTCCAGCCACGTTTTTCAAAATGCCACATGAAAAGAGTTCTGGATGCAGCTAGAGCCCAGTAGCTGATGGGTGTTGAAACTTCGTATTATACAGCCTTGGTGTCCTAATTGGCACCCCTGGTCCTTGCACCACCAGGACCCACTCCTCTTCACATGCACACATGCAGCGGTGGCTCTTTCTTTTAGAAGATATTATTTGGGGAATCTTTTTCTGTAAAGCAGCAGGGCAGCAGTTTTCTTTGAGGGGGGTGGGGCATCTTCTGTTGTATCCCTTATTCTGTTGTTAGCCCACTGTTCACCTTCACTGCTTTTCTAGAGCTGATGCTCCTTGGCAGCTGTGTCTTTGTTCTAGTAACAGCTTTTGCATCCCTTCTATATAGAGCTTTTACTATCACCAGTGAAGTTCCAAATTCACAGCCAGTTCCAAACACTTCCTCCATGGAATGTGTCTGTACAGTACGGCTTGCCATCGAGCTTTTATTTACTCTATGCCAGTAAGATACACTAGCCAAGTTCTCAGTTTGGGGACTCAGAAGAGACACCAGCATGAGGGGTTGGGAACTTGTTCCACTGGGCTTGCACATGGACTGAGGGATCACTGGCATCTGCGTTGTCCTTGACCTCATCTTCATGGTCTGTTCTGCTGGCAGAGGGCACATCTAAGCTCAGAGGTAGGTGTACTAAAATGCAGATGGAGGTTTAGGTGTGCAGCAAAATAGTCAGTGGCTAGTGTTTGCTCTAGCATTCTGATCCTGGCTTAATTATATTCTGAGTGGAACTTCACTGTTAGTTATTTTATAGATCAGTAGCCTGTGATGAACAGGGACTCATGCTCTGTTATCTGAGAAGGAAAAATGTCTTTGGGACATGCCTCTATGTGGCGTGTTTATGACTGCTCAGCTGCATGTAGAGCTGTATATACGGTTGTGCCTGAAATCAATGCTACTTTGTCAAAGTGAGGAATATGTGACTGCCTGGAGCTGCTGGGGAAAAACCACATTTCCCAAAAGTATTCTCAAGAGCACCTGTCATTCAGGGGCCTGCTTGACAGGGTGTTCTTACTTTGTACCAACCAAGTGCTTTTACTCTGAAATACACAGGAGCTGATGTTAAACCCTCACTGCTTTGGTCACATGGGACAGAACACCTCTCCCTTAGACAGGTGCCAGGTGGTCCAGTGCCTCGTTTTCTCAAAGTGTAATTGTCCCTTCCACACAGAGTAATAATGTCAGAGTGTGAGTCTGTATGGAAAGGGGACCCTGGAGCTGGTTTTATAGATTCTGTGGAAGGTTGAGAACATGCCAGCTGGCCATAAGAGAGTGGTGAAGGGAGATGCAGATAGAGATCATATAATGGAGGGTAACACCGAAGCCTCCAGTCCCCCAGAATCACCCAGATTCTTAGAAGGAGTGACTGCCTTATGGGGTGTCACAGCTACATCCACAGAAGGTAGGGAATGTGGCACTGTTTGATGGCTCAGTGATGAAAGTGGGCTATGTTGTGCATTCTCACCTAGACTTAGTTCCTGCAGTGGCCTGTGGAACACGGTTCTGACATCCTGGCTTGGGCTAAGCGAGAGACCTACTGTTGACACTTAAACCAATTCCTAAACTTCATGCAGACATTGGTCCTGATGATGGCTTTTGAGACCGCCACACTTAGGTGCAAAGATATTCCCGTAGCTCTCCTTTGTGGTTCATTGCCAGGTCGTCCTCTCCTACCTGGGATTTAAAGTAGTTTATATATACATATTTATTTACACTTTAAATATCTCTCTGAAGCCATGCCAATTTTCAGAAGTAAAGGCAGACTTGCATATTGTATTCAGGCACATGAGTAAGCCCAAACAAACTATAGACTTTGATGCTATTCTGCCCTGGGTTATATAATCTGTGTTTCTTATTGGTATCCCTGGTCAGTCTGAGACCCATGTAAATAATGTTTTTCATGATTGTTTCATTTTTCTTGGTCATGAATTTCTATACATTTCTGAATAATTTTGACAGGGATCAGCCAAAATTATAATATCTACCTGTAATGAATGGGAATAAAGTTATTTACCTGAGAAAATAGAATATTAAGTGTATAAATACTTTCTAGTACAGGGTTGTAAATTATGCTCATTTTAAAGTACACATGCTTAGGGAAGCCATTTATTCTGTTATTTCTCTGTCAACCAGCTTCAGAGGCTAACTATAGTATCAGTTATATTTTAAACCTCACATTTAAAAAATTTTATGACACAGTAGATAATGCCATAAATTAAGATCTGCTTTTCAAGGAGAGGTGCGGTTTTGTTGTCAGTATTGAAGATCACCAGACAGACCTTAAAGATGCACTGGATATGAGACGTTAATGAAGCCAAGAGCCACGGTTCTGACTTCTGAGTTCTGTTAAATCCTTACAGACTACACAGATGTTTCTGAATTTCACTGTTGTGTTTTTTTCTAAAACAGACAAATATATTATCTACTTGCATGACGTCCATTCACAAGTTGTTAGCTTTCCAGAGGAGTTTGAAGGGATTTGAGATTATTTTTAAGATGCATCATTTAAAGGAGGAGCTTCATTTGTATCCAAACCTCTGCATAGCTCTTTGGTCAGAACTGCTGGGAAGAGGAAGTCATTGCTGTTTTCATGACGCTACATTTAGAGGGACAGAATATAGTTTTCCTGAGTGACATGTGGTTAACCCTTGAGTTCTCTAGAAATCAGTTGCAGTGAGAGACTTTAGATGGCGTTGGCTCTTAAATAAGACCAGTTCTCACAGCAGATGACCCAAAGTAAATAAAGTGTCTCAATCTTTGGTCCTTCGAATGAGATATTTTTTCAAGTAAAGTTCAATGTGTATAACGAGTAATTTAACTACCTGTCCTAAAAAGATTTATTAAGGTTTGCATTCAAGGATGAGTCACTGAGCATATCCGTCCATCTATATCTACCTACCTACCTACCTACCTACCTACCTACCTACCTATGTATCTATCATCTCTATCATTCATCTATCAGCCTATCATTTATCTATATCTACCTTTCTATCAATCTCTCCAAAATTTCCTTCCATGGTCTAGGAAGTTCTGTGTTACCCTGAGTTAACACAAAGCCACTGAGAACCAAGAGTTACAGGTACTAGAAGGAACTGCCAGGCCATCATGATCATAGCTGGTTCTTCAGCTCTAGGTAAAGAATTATGAGGATGCATGGTTCATTTAAGGTCTTTGCTCTGTTTTGGCATAATTGCTGTGGTTCTGAGCAATGTGCTTTATTTCTCCCCTTCCTGGGCAAAATGCTATGGATACACCTCAGCAGCAGCTGTCTTCAGTGTCTTAGGAACTTTGAACTGAGAGCAGAATGGCTGGCTCTAGCAGACATGACTGCTATCTTGTTGGGGACATAGCTTAGACAATGGGGAAGTGGAAGCATTTCACTCTTGTCAGCCTCTTCCTTTGCTCAAGCCAGTTTTGCTCGTCACCATGTCCTTAATTTCCTTTGCTGCAGTTAGCAGAGTTACAGCTTCTAACAACAGTCAGGATGTGATTCTACCCCTTCAGAAGAGAAGCAAAGCCAAGGAGTGGGCCTACAGGTGCTAAACACAAATGGCTTGGTATTACACTCCTGTATTAGAATCTGAAGAAGAGGAAGGCCATGCCGGGAAATGGCAATGTGGAAGAAAAAGAACAATAATGCTGAAGAGTGTGGAGTGTAAGGTTTTTATAAAAGGAGCCTAGCAGTGTAAATTTAGGCAGAATAATATACTCGTGGATGTGGGGAAATCTTTTGGTAAATCAGCAGATTTGGAACTAAAGTTTTCCACTGTGGTATAAAGATGAGGCTCACACTGGAGATACAAAGGGGAGCCATCCTAGGTAGAGGGAAGGAAAGGGGTGCTCTGAGCAGAGCCCCAGACTGGTCCTTAGACGGGGAGTGAGGACAATGTTGAAGATGCTCACATGGGGAGCAGCATCTGACCTACTGAGTCAGTGCCTGGGAATGAGGTCCAGCAAGCCTAACAAACCCTGCAGGGGATCCAAATGCAGCCTGAAGCCTTGACTGCACAGGTGTTGCCAGTTAAGCAAGCTCCTTGGCAAAGACACATTTGTGTGTGATTCCTTGCCTAAACTCAAAAAATGGCTTTGTTCCCATGGGTTTCCCTCGCAAATGCCTGGGAAAGGGTGATAGAGAGGCCATGAGTAGAGGATGGAAGTGACTTGACACAGGAGTCCAAGTGTAGCAAGAATGACCATCTTATCGGTATAAGATGGTACTTAATATACAGCCACCTGTGAGTTTTATGTGTTCAGTAAGTCAGTTTAAGGAAAAGCCTTACACATTTTTCTAGCATAGTGATGTACATTTTAATATATAATTCAGAAAAAATTAAAAGAACCAATACTTCAGGTACATAGCAGGCATATAATAAGCATCTGCTGAGGTTGGTAATCTCAGTAAATCAGTCCACCCACATTGTCATGTCTGCTTTACACCCAACTGATAGGGTGTGAAGGCTTGAAACCCAACAGTAATGCCCCACTGATTTGTTTGAGTTACAGCGTCAGCACTTCAGAATATGATAAGCTCATTTGAAGCTTTCAGAAAAAATGGACATTGTACTTGACGATTTTATTCATAGTAATTAAGATGGGTCCTGACTTACTCCAAAGCCCACAAACCCAAATTCTCCCTTCCAGAGAGATGTATGATGAAGGAGTTCACTGTATTCGGGAAGGTGTTCTGAAAACTGCCTAGCACTGGTTCCCTAGACTCTGCACGTGTCCTCTTTCCTATTTTAAAGGTTAATTAAAACCACCTGTTGCGCCGGGTGGTGGCGGTGGCGGTGCACGCCTTTAATCCCAGCATTTGGGAGGCAGAGGCAGGTGGATCTCTGAGTTTCAGGCCAGCCTAGTCTGCAGAACGAGTTCCAGCAGGACAGCAAGGTCTGTTACACAGGGAAGCCCTGTCTTGGTGGGGAGGAGTGTCTTTGTGGTGGCTCATGCCAATGATTCCAGAATTGCAGGGCAGAGGCAGGAGGATTCTAGATGGAACTACATAGCAAGTTTTGTCTTTTAACAAACAATTGGAAAAGCTTTCTAAGGTTTTAATAATGCAAATGTTTTCTTTCTCTGAAAGGTAGTTCTGACCCTTGTAGAATCTTCAGATGTTTAAAATTGCAGAATGAAAAAAGATAATTTTTTAAAATTTATTTATTTATTATTTTATTATATATACAGTGTTCTGTCTGCATTTATCCCTGCAAGTCAGAAGAGGGCACCATATCTTATT
>LOJH01052835.1:0-10497 GCA_001685095.1 Ellobius talpinus
CTTTTCCCCTAGACAGGGTTTCTCTGTAGCTTTGGTGCTTATTCTGGAACTCTTGTAGACCAGGCTGGCCTCAAACTCATAGAGATCTTCCTGCCTCTTCCTCCCAAGTGCAGGGATTAAAGGCATGTGCCACCATGGCCCGGCCCTGATTTATTTAGGAATAAGATTTTGCCATATTTGAAATACACACACCTGTGGTCCCTGCACTTAGGCGACTGAAGCGGTAGGAGTTCACAAGTTCCAGTTAGCCTTACTCAAAACAAAGCCACTGGATATTCTCGGTGGCAGTAGACAGCCATCTGTTATATTCCACTAATTCTGTGTTGCCTTAGGCATGCAGCAGGAGTCCAAGTGCACACTCAGCCCTTCTCTTGCAGGTACGAGAGCGACTACGAGTAGCTCTGGAGAGGTGCAGCTTGTTAGAGGAGGAGCTGGGTGCCACCCACAAAGAGGTGAGCTTGGGGTATTGTCATGGGGTTCAACTGATGGGTTTGATTATTGTTGCTTAATTTAGAAGTGTGAGACAGTAATAGATACCAGAAGTTACTACTTTTCCTAGGTCAGCCTGCTGGCGTCACAGGACTCAGCCCTCAGCCTCTTCTAAGTGCCTCTCTGTCCGCAGATGACAAATGGTTTCTACAGCTCTGCTGGAGACTTTTGCTGCACAGCAGTTACAGCACTTATCTTCCAAAGCCCCTGGCCACCTTTGCTTGTTTCTCTTACGTAAAGATCTAATGCTGGTGTGTTCAAATTTTCTGTTTTAGCTAATGATTCTTAAAGAACAGAATAATCAGAAGAAAACACTAACAGATGGAATGGTTGATGGAAACCATGAACAGGAAAACACACCAAGCACCAATGGCAAGGCAAGTCCTTGACTTTTTTTCTGTGGGGTGTTTGGTTTTGTTTTGCCACATGGGGCTGTTGGGGAACAGTGGCAAAGTCTGTGTCCTCTGGGGAGCATACAGGTTCTTCTGAGGGTCCCTGTTTTTCGGGAGGTATGCCAAACAGACTGCCATAAGGCTATGCTTTTCAGAGATCTTCCGACGGCTCCTTGAGCCATGAGGATCTTGCCAAAGTGCTGGAGCTGCAGGAAGTCATAGACAGGCAGGCAAGAGAGCAGAGCCAGATGAAGGAGCGCCTGGCCTCCCTGTCTAGTCATGCAGCGGAGCTGGAGGAGGATCTGGACACAGCTAGAAAAGACCTTATCAAGTCTGAAGAGATGAATACAAAACTGCAGCGAGATGTCCGTGAAGTGAGTGTGGGGTACACTTGACTTCCTGTTGCCTTTGTCTTTTGCTCTCACTTACAGGGACCTTTGGGATACAGATCGTGTGTCCTTCCCTCCTGCACTGCCCTCATGTGGGATTCACATGCCTCCATGGCTGTTGGCTGCTACAGTGTTCTTCCTTGTGTTCTGTTCCTTCTGACTTGTCCACATAACCCATAAACATGTTGTCAGTTATGCTTGTGTAGGGATTAGAGGGAGTGTGCCAGCTATCTTCTGTCATTTTGGATGGTGTGGTGTTGAGTACTGAGGTTGCTACACTCTGGTCATCAGGGTCTTTATGGAAATACATAATTATATATGCACCTCAAAATTATTTTCCTTGGTAACTATTTACAAGACCCTCATTAATCATTAGAAAAGAAACGAGAGCTGCGTGCTGTCTTGTAAAACTCTTTCTGTCCCATCTGAATCTGTCTTTGTTACCCCATGAGGCCCCGACCTTTTAGCATATGTGAGATCAGGGAGCTTTAGTTGTGGAGGCGAATGTGATTTGTTGTAAGAATTCAGATCAAAGGAAACACTGTATGTATTATAGAACTTACTAGGTTGTGCTTTCCTTGAGCCACAGGGAATTATTTATGTGTTAGAAAATTGTGATATTCTTTTAAGACTTGCTTCAAAAAATATATTAAAGATTGCGAACAGTCACTTGCAAAATAGGAAAGGAGCTAAAAACCGAATTTGGGGATGGCAGACAGATATCAAACATGCCAAAAGTTCTGGTCCTGGTCTCTCTGTTTGGGCTATGTAGCATTGGTTTTGCTGCTGACTTACGTTTTATTTGTCAACATGCTTGAGCTTTGCAAGTTTCTCCATCTCTTACCTGAGAAATTGAAGCAATCTGCCTGCAGTGCTATGTGAGCTTGGTTGTTGCTTGGGCAGACACAGGCTACTCCTTCACCACCAGTGCCATCAGATTCTTGGATGCTTGAAGTGTCATATGGAGTGGTGTTTTATTAATATTGTGTAGTCAAGTACACACTTGGTGACATGAGCAGATTGACCATGTGGGTGAATATGCTTAAAGTACATCCATTCTACTCAGTCTGGAAAAACTGACAGTTTACTTTGGGGAAACAGCGTTTAGTCTTTTTGTCTCCTGATAAGTTCTGCATTTATGACCCCCATTTCCCTCTGGAATCTACAACACAGGCAATGGCCCAGAAGGAGGATATGGAGGAGAGAATCACCACCCTTGAGAAACGCTACCTCGCAGCACAGCGTGAAGCCACATCTGTGCATGACCTCAACGACAAACTTGAAAATGAAATTGCAAATAAAGACTCCATGCACCGACAGGTACTGGGTTCTGTGGGCCTCTTTCTAGCCTTAATTATTTCCAGCTGTGAAGTTGAAGACCTTTAACCTGTAATGTGCATGTTGGAAATGAAGTCCAGATGTCATTTTTCTTGTGAATTACTTCTTACCAGTTTATAGAACCTTGATTCTTCTGTTTCCTTCTTTTCTTTTTTTGGTATAGGCATGCATCTGTGCCTATGCATGTTTGTGTGTTCATGAACATGTGCACCTACATGTATGGATGTGTGCATATGGAGGCCAGAGGTCAAAGTCAGTGTCTTTTTCTCTATTGCTCTTCACCTTAATTTTAACTCTTTTTAAAATTTAAGATGTATTTTAAAGCTTTGTTTCTATTTTTAATCAGTTTTGTGTGTGGGTAGGTGCCTGTGGAGTTCAGAGGAAGGGATGGGATCCTCTGGAACTGAAGTTACAGGTGGTTGTAAATCAGTGAATGTGGGTTTTGGGAATCAAACTTGATCCTCTGGAAGAACAGCAAATGTTCTTAATAGCTGAGCTATTTCTAGAGCCTCTCCATGTAAGGTTTTGAGATAGCATCTCTCACAGATGTGGAGCTTACATATTGTCTAGATTGGCAGAGCAGTGAGTAAGTACCAAGGTCCCTGCTATATCTGCCTCCCCAGTGTTGGGATTACAAGCTAGTGGTTTTTGTTTGTTTATTTGCTTTGTTTTGTTTTTAATGTGGGTGCTGAGGATTGAACTCAGGTTTTCATGCTTGCACAGCTGGTCCTCTGCCCAGTAAGCCGTCTCCCCAGCCCTTTCTCTGTTTCATTGGAAGCCGATTGCTTCTTCTCAGCCCTTTCACTAAGTAGTGGTAAAGAACTTGTTGGCAATGCTGAACAGTGCACTCAGTAGCTCTAGACATCAGAGGTTATAGGGCCTGGCAAGTACTGTTCCTCAGGATGTGGTCTGAGGTCATTGAGAGTAACCAGAAAAATCCAATCAACTGATTGAAAGTATTTTATGAAGGGTGAAGGGTGTTGCTTGACCAAAAATAAATTAGGCAGCCATGAAAACTGCTGTTGTGAAGCAGTGCAGAAACTGTGGTGAGACCTGGAGTGTGTTGTGCTCATGCACAGAGCTGGATGGGGATGGTGCCCACAGACAGGAGCCCCTGTGCTTGCACTCACCCACTTGCACTTATTTAGATTTCTGCTGTGGGTTTTCTATCCAAGCATTTACAGAGCAGCCCAAGCAGCTTGCCATGGCCTGTGCTTTCAGGCAGCTTTCTGGGCAGTGACTCCTTTTCTGTCAGAATGAAGAACTCTGATGAATAACTCACATTCCTTTAGTGTATAGGAACTTGTATTGGTTTTGGGTTTTGTTTGTTTTTCAGAGTCAGGGTTTCTTTATATAGCCCTGGCTGCCCTGGAACTCGCTCTGTAGACCATGCTGGCCTCGAACTCAGAGATCCCAATGCCTCTGCCTTCTAGGTGCTGCAATTAAAGGTATACACCACCACTGCTCCACTGTTTTTTGTTTGTTTTTTATTGTTGTTTTTTTTTAGATTTATTTATTTATTATGTATACAGTGTTCTGCCTGCATATATGCCTGCACTGCAGGCCAGAAGAGGGCACCAGAAGGCAATATAGATGGTTGTGAGCCACCATGTGGTTGCTGGGAATTGAGCTCAGGATCTCTGGAAGAGCAACCAGTGCTTTTAACCTTTGAGTCATCTCTCCAACCCTCTCTTGTTGTTTTTATAAAAACAGAGAAAAGCTTTGAAACCAGTAGATGCTTTGTTAGGTGTTTGAAGCATCAGCCTGAGATCTTGGTGTTGTACCCTTTCTAGACAGAGGACAAGAACCGCCAATTGCAAGAGCGTTTGGAGTTGGCAGAGCAGAAGCTGCAGCAGACCCTGCGCAAAGCTGAGACGCTGCCGGAGGTGGAGGCTGAACTGGCCCAGAGGGTGGCTGCACTCTCCAAGGTGTGTCTGGGCTGTGTGGGGTCACATGCTAGGCCTTGTTGTTCTAGTCAGTGCACTGGTGTCTATGGAGTGTCTCTGCTGTTATGTGATGGGAACGCTGTTTCTGTGTAGCTCAAGACCTGTATTCTGCATGAGTCCTCAAACCTGTCAGGTAAAAGCTGTTGTCCTTTGTGTCAGGGTCCAAGAGTCACAACTGCTTGGGTTATTTCTCTCACCAACTTGAAAAAAGGCTGTAGCTTCTCTTAGAAAATGAAGATGAAATTTGTCTTTTAAGATAGTCACATAGTTTTAAATAATTTCATTCTTTTGAGATTACTTTAAAATGTTTGTTTGCTCATTGAAATGGAATCTCACTATCTAGTCTAGGCTGGCCCTCAACTCTTGCCTCTATTGACCTTCCTGTCTCAGCCAGCAGAATGGCTGGTGCTTCAGGTTTATACCACAATGCTTAAAATAATATTTTTAATATAATGCTGTTGTTTACACTATTACTGTTAAGGTGTATGCCCTCTGGGTCCTCACCATCCACAACGGGGTAGGCAGGAATCAGGAGCTTCGAGAGTAATGGGTGGGTGCCCTGTTTGTGAGACACAGCAGCATGAACAGAGGCTATGTGTGTATCCCCGGCCTGAGTCTTGTTTCCCAGGCTTGGGCTTGGTTGCTAGAGAGGGGCCCAGATGGAGATAGCATCCTTTAGTGAGGGAAACCTAGGGTGGGCCCTGTCCCCACTCCTGCACCTAGGTCTGGACACTGGAGTCCTAGTCAACTGTAATAGAACCTTGCTTCTGTCCTCCCTGGTCCCCTCCTAAAGTCTTGGTTTCTTTTCTCCCTGCTGTCCTTCCTGTCCTGTTGCTTTGTAGTCTGGCCCTTTGTCTTCTGGGAGTTCTGCTGCTAAGGAAGCTAAACTGTTGGAGCTTACTTCCAAGCTTAGGAAGGTAGAACTGTGCCCTGTGCTTGTGCTTGCTGCTTCCTGCTCCACATGCTGACCTCCAGAGGCACTCGGTGGATGACTTGTCCAAAGGCAGGCCAGTTGGGGGCAGTGGGGACAGACACACAGAAAGGCAGTCACTAGCACCTGCCATGCTTCAAGTCAACGTGAGAGGATGAGTCACTTCACAGTATACACATTGAAACCACAGAGGTGCTGATGGATATGAGGAAGTGTTGTCCTTTTGCCAGGGCTGACATGGTCCACACCGCATGTGGTGCTTGCTACTGCTGCAGTAGTGTGTAGCTGGTGTAAATGCAATGAGCAGAGGGTCAGCTTCTGTTATCTTTGCTGGCAGGCTGAGGAGAGACATGGCAACATTGAAGAGAGGCTGCGGCAGATGGAGGCACAGCTGGAGGAGAAGAATCAGGAACTGCAGCGGGTATGGATGGGGCTGAGTCTGGTTTGAGGTGGGACACAGGCCACTGTGGGCTTGGGCTTCTCTGTCCCAGTTCCTCCTCCTGTCCAGTTCTTGTCCTGTGGAGCTGTTCTCTGGTCTTTCCGGACTGCACTAGTGTGTTTGTTACACACCAGCTGTTGTGTCAGCATTGGTGGCAGCAGAGGTGTAGGGCAGTTCTTAAGGCACAGTCAGGCTTCTTGAGTTCCACAAAACTTCTTGCTTTTCTATCCCTTCAAGGGAACTACCAGATTGCCCCAGAGTAGTGGTTCTCAACCTTTCTAATGCTGTCATCTTTTAATACAGCTCCTCATGTTGTGGTGACCCCTGACCATAACATTATTTCATTGCTCTTTCATACCTGTAATTTTGCTATTGTTATGAATGGCAAATATCTGCTATGCAGAATGGTCTTAGGCAACCCCTGTGGAAGGGGTTGCGACCCGCCATTTGAAAGATACTTTCCTAGAGCCTGAAACTAAAACTGAAGGCCTGTCTTCTTAGGTTACTGGCCCTGCTCAGCATGAGGGACTGAAGTCCCATGTTCAGGCCAGAGCACTGACCCTGTTCTCAGGTACTGAGTTGTCACTCAGGTTGTGATGGTGTCAGAGCAGGAGGCGTACCAATGCTCACCTGCCTTAGAAAGCAGCTGGGAGAGTGTTGTTTTAGCTGGGTCGTAGGGCTTGTCCTGGAAGATGCAGGCAAAGGCATTAGGACACAGGGCAAGAAACAGTCCTGGGCCCTATATGCTCTAGAGGGAGGAAGCCTGGGTGTGTGACTGTGGAACCTTTGCACGACACAGCAGCCAGTGTTTTCCATCAGTTGAAGGCTGCACAGACCTAGGGAAACTTCTGGGAAATGATGTTTTTTAAGCTCCTGTATGAGGTCTTAGGCAACATAGCCTTAGGTACATTGTCACAGAGCCTGTGAGGCTTATACACAGTGTCACTGAGCCCTGAATAGACAATCACGTTTACATTTGAACTTCCAGCTGTTTGGCTTTGAGAGCGTTCAAGTGTGGACAGAAACAGGCACACTCTTCAGAGAAGGGCTGTCAAGTTCCTGCCTGGGAGGTGTCCTCACGTGTGAGAGCTATTTTCTGTTGGGCACAAACCTGAGGGTCTTGGGAGGTTCTACCACCCATGCTTCCCCCACCAGGATTGCTGGGCCTGGTACAGCCCTTCCTTGAGGATTCAGTCCTGTCTAGGTGCTGGAACTTCAGTGAGATAGGTTTGGGTATGTGCTGAGCAGGCATAACTCTAGCCTTGAGTTAGCACACTGTAAAGTTACTGTATTGCCATTTGTAGTTTTGAGTGTAGGTAGAGACGCCCTGCATCTCCCCTGACTGAAGATCAGCTTTTTCAGCTTTCATTTTGTACATTTAATTCTTTTCCACAAGAAGCCAGACCCATGCTTTTATTCATACCAAAAGAAATATCTGGGTCAGTATGCAAATGAACTGATCCCCTCAAGTTTCTTCTGTCTGCTCAAGGAACTCTGCTAAGTGAAATTGAGAGCTAGAGGCTGGTGATATTCTCGAGATGTTCATAGGTCTTGGTTTAGCTTTAAAAGGAAGCAACCCCTTCTAGTTCACAGCCTCACCATGGTTGTCTTGAGTTTCTCATGTCCCAGAGGTAGTTGGCACCTGAAAGTCCCCTGTGGATGAGAGGAAGGAAGTACAGCCTCTGGTGGCCATTGGTCCTGGTGCTTATGAATGGCCAGACATGAGCCTGAAGTTGGAATCTTTCTCCTCCTGTTTTAGGCAAGGCAGAGAGAAAAGATGAACGAGGAACATAATAAACGCTTGTCTGACACTGTGGACAAGCTGCTCTCGGAGTCCAATGAGAGGCTGCAGCTGCATCTGAAGGAGAGAATGGCGGCACTGGAGGACAAGGTGGGCAGATGAGTTGCTGTGCTCTCAGGGAATATGGCTCGGGACATGCTCTCCTGCAGAAAGGGAAAGACATTAGCTTCTCTCTGTCACCTGCTAGCTAGTGCCTGGCTATGTTTCTGCCCATATGAGTGCTATTTGTGTGTTTGTCTTCCCCTTAAGTTTATTTATGTGTACTAGTGTTTTGCCTGCATGTATGTCTGTACACTACTTGCACGACAGGTGCCCAAGGAGGGTCTTGAATCCCTTGGGACTGGCATTACAGTTAGTTGCCATGTGGTGCTGGATATCAAACCAGGGCCCTCTGGAATAATAATCAGTGCCCAAGTATTGATTACCAGTCTTGACCTGTAGGATGGAGAAGGCCAGTGGCTTTCACAGAGGGCCAGGTAGAAATAAAATACACCTGACTTTCAGTGCTAGCTTAATCATGTCATTTTGTTCTCATCACTCCACACAAGGAGCTTAGTCAGAACGTGTATGAATAGTGTGCTTTGTTCTATTACCATTGTACATAAGCTGCATGTGGTATGCGCACCCTGCTCCGTCCACTCTGGCTGAAGCAAGAATCTTGAGTTTGGAATCAGCTTGGACTACATAGTGTCTTAGTCAGGGTTATATTGCTGTGATAAAACACTTTCACCAATGCATCTTAGGGAGGAAAGGATTTGTTTGGCTTATGCTTCCACATCACTGTTCCACTGTTCATCATTGAAGGTTATCAGGATAGGAACTCAAGCAGGGCAGGAACCAGGAGGTAGGAGCAGATGGAGAAGCCATGGAGGGGTGCTGCTTATTGGCTTGCTCCCCATGGTTTGCTGAACTTGTTTTCTTATAGAACTCTGTTGAAGATCATGGAGCTTTAAAGTAAATACAGCCTTTTGTCTATTGTGTTGTTTCATAATCTTATAAAAACAAGCTAAAAATACATTTTCAATAACAATAAAGTTGTTACTCTAAGTACAAGAATAACAGTCGTGAGAACAAGAAGCCTGTCAAAATTAATGTACAGAAATAAATGAAGCTAAAGTATCTGTAATGCTTTCCATAATATCCATTCCAGTCTTATCAGGTAACCTTTTTGAGTGAGTTCCTTAATTTCTTTCTGTAATTCATAAATCATTTGAGAAGAATTAGGGTGACCCATTAAATGTATCTTAACCTTTTCCCAGTTGTCTTAGTTAAGGTTTCTATTGCTGTGAAGATACACCATGACCATGACAGCTCTTATAAAGAAAACATTCAATTGAGGTGACAGACTCACTTACATTGAATTCTGCTACCCATTCAAATAGGATTTCCTGGTACATGATTTCCTTACTCTCTTCCATAGACTCAGCAGGTTCTTGGTTATCATAAGGATGAGGTAACCAAGAAGATTCATTAACCACACAGGGCTATCCTTATCTCCCCAACTCACTCCTGTGTTAGTTGGCAGATTAGGAATATAGGCCCAATATGTTCTTATTACCTGTACAGTTACCACAGGTAGCATAGCAAGGAACAAAGTTGTGGCATTCAAAGGTTCCCCAGCCACTCAAACTATTCTTCTCCTTTGTCAGACAATTTCTTAAGCAGTCCCCAAGTAGGAGAATCAGCCATCAACTTCAAAGGCTTTCTGTATCTCTTTCTTGTACAATTTTTTGTCTCCTACAGAAACATAAACATAACCTCAGGTCTATCACAACACTTTTCCTGGTTTCCATTTTGATGTTAAAACATCCTTGAAGTACACAGGCTGACTCAATTCAGTTTTTTCCACAGCTCAGTGCCTTTTAGCAGCTGTCCCTGCTTCATTAGCATTTAAAAATTGAAAGTTAATAAAGCATTATGGGATCTATCTCTGGGAGCCCTTATATCCCTCTTCTGTTTAAGAAGCATCTCTTTTAGAGTATGATTAGATCACCCAACATCTGCTTGTCCTGTAGGATTACATGGTATCCCTGTGATGTGTTTTATGTTATAATGTGCAAAAAAATTGTTTTATTGCATACATAAACAGGGACATTATCAGTTTTTTAGTTGTAATGGGTCCTAGAAAGGAAATATATTTTAACTGTTTGACAAAGTTAAGTTTCAGATATAGTACAATGGTATTTTGTTGGTGTTTTTAGGGACCTGTATCATGCCTGGTACTGTGTCCTTTAGCTGACTAGTTAGGGAGAGGCATTGTACATGTCTGTAGTGCATTTTGAACACAGATCTTTACATACCTGACAGCAGAGAATGTTCAAGACAAGACAGCCAAATTTTCAGATATTAGTTGATGTTCACTTATTATTAGTTATGCATTAGAAGCTTGGAATGTCTCAAATTTGTTATTATGCTGTATAAAACAATGCCTTTACTAAAGGACACACACTCAGGAGCCTCTTTTAACTATTTTCTTTTTGCCAGAGTCTGCTTTTATCAGACCAAAGGAAAGCATAAAGCTTTAAGCAAACAACATCCATTTAATTAACAATAGTCATCAATTTTTAAAGATTTAAACTTAAGGATTTTAATTTAAGATTTGGTATCTTTAAACTCTTAGGACAATTTTAATTATGAGCTTAAGAAGACTTTCCTACTATGTAACAGGATATTTAGAAATATCTAAGATAGGGCTGGAGAGATGGCTCAGAGGATAAAAGCACTGACTGATCTTCCAGAGGTCCTGAGTTCAATTCCCAGCAACCACATGGT
>LOJH01052835.1:10533-22817 GCA_001685095.1 Ellobius talpinus
ATACATGGAAGCAGAATGTTGTATACATAATAAATAAATCTTAAAAAAAAGAAATACCTAAGATAATCATAGAAAATCCTGAAATAGAAAACAATTGTGTTTTTCTATGCAAGTAGAAAGTACCTGTTTGTTCAGTTGATCCTCTACATGAAACAAAATTGTAAGCAATCTCAAAACAGTTCCATAGAGGAAGAATTTGTTGGGAGGCTTAACCTTGAAGACATATAGCCAAAGCTTGTCCCTGTAAATGAATTGATTTGTACTTAGCATAGCTGCAAACTTAGTTCTGAGCACATTAAAAAATTTGACCATTTATAAGGTGATTAATTTGCATGTTTTAATTATGTTTTAACAGTTTATGATAAGTTAGTAACTTTTATAAGTTTAAAATTTTACAATTTTAGACATACATCTCTAAGTTAATTTTTGTTAACCCGAGTATGCCTTTGTAACCTTAGGAATTTATCATCACACAAAAATCTATTTTAATCCAAAATAATAATAAGCAGAGGGTTTATAAGTACCAAGAAATTTTATGGGTTTTGTCTTTTTACCAATAACAGCCGTAGCTGTTCTTGGCTTTTCTCCTAGGCAGGTTTTTTTTTCCTGCTAGTCTTTTTTTCTTTCTTTTTAAGAGGCAAAGGTACCTGCAGTTCAGTATTACTGTCATGTTTTAGTAAAATTGGATTTTTTTTAAGCGAGGAAACTGAGCTGAAGATGCACATTAAGCCTTTTTTTTTTAAAAAAAATTTTATCTCTTTCTTTCATTTCTATCTCCAGACTACTCATGTCCCTTCCATTCTAACTTTCTGTTCATTAGACTCCTTTCTCAAGTTCCTCTTTCCAAATGTTTTCTTTCCATTATATCCTTCCTACATTTATAATTCTCTGTAGCATTCTTTTTCTCAAGTTAGATTGCTTTCCATTCTCAGTGCATCTCTACCCTTCATGTGCTAATTTATACATGAAGTAATGTTTTTCATTTCTTTTTCCACTGGGAAGGACCTTTTCCCTTGATTTATTCTTTGTCTCAGGAGCCATTTTACTTATATCTGTAATATTTTCAATAATTGTGCAGTTAATGCTTTTCCTTTTAACAAGCACTTTAGCAGATGTACGTATTGCTACTCCTGAGATGGGGCTTCCCTCTTTTACCTACCTAATCCAGGAGTCCTCGCTTACTAGTGAGCAAACTTTTTATCTCTAGTCCTGGAATGTCTGGATCCCTCTTTTCTCTGTGCCTCATGTTCTGCACCAAATGTCCAATGTTCTGTGTTATGCAGGTCAGTTGGACAGTTGAAGAAAGAAAGTCACTCCTGCATGTTTTATGGCTTTAGCAGAAACGGGAGTCAGCTTGGATTCCTCTGTATTCACAAAAGCCTAAAGAGGCTTTGTTGTTACACAAGAGACACTTTTAGCAAGTTTCCGAATGCCAAAACTTCTTATCTGTAGTTGTTTGCCAGGTCTGTCTCCAGACTAAGTTATGCAAAGGCTCTGTGAATTGTCAGAAGAACAATTCAGATAACAGTCACTGACTATTTAGGAACGATTACTTCAAAGGCTAGGTGCCATCACTCCTGGATTCAAGCCAGATACAGTGGATCTGTTGAATTTCTTACTACAGAACCCAGTAATACCAGCCTAGGGATGCCCCCACCTACAATGCCCTCTCACCTCAGTCCTAATTAAGAAAATGCCCTACAAGCTTGCCTATGGCAGATCTTATAGAGTCATTTTCTCAATTGTGGCTCTATCCTCTCTGACAATTATTCGAGCTTACATCATTGATATAAAACTAGCCAGCACAGTGAAGCTTGGTTTTCCTGATTTTTTTTAATTTTTTTATTTTATTTTATTTTTTGACAGAAATGGGTTCTAGCTGACTTGGCTCAGCTTAGCTTGGCCAAACCTCAACTGTATCTACACTTTGATTGGGAGTCAGTTTCCTTTTCATTACACATGCAGCACTTCAAGAGCATAGCACAGTAGAGGGGATCTAGTCAGCTCAACTAAGGTGCTCCCTGATTTCAGCAGTTGCCTTTCTTTCATTTGGTTTGGAAGAAGACTAAGCCTAGCTTCTAGAGTTTGCCTTGTGGAGGGCCCTAGATGATCCAGAGTACATTGAGGTGTGAGTCTCCACAGAGAGACCCTGTTGGGCGTTGGACTCACACTTGAGAGGGCCTGACCCAGTATGCTGCATCTCTTGAGATGTAGCTCAGAAACATACTGGGGATGGTACTTGCATGTGGTTTGGCTGGTGGAGAATCGTGAGCACCTGTGAGGATTGGAGGGGCTGTCAGAGAAACTGCAGAATAACCCCTCTCACCTCCTCACCCATGCTTCGTCCTTGGCTGTGGGGAAGTTTTTAAAAGTTTTTTTCTTTTAGGTAGTTCTAATAATAGCCCAGGAATAATAATAGACTTGGTCTAATAATAGCCTTGAACTCCTCCTGATCCTCTTGCCTCAGCCTTCAGAGTCTAGGGACTATAGGCATGCAAGGGACTGGCTTTGGATAAGAATGTGTTTGTCTTTTAACTTTACATGTGAAACTTAATTTTATGTTTCCTTCATGACCATGTTTTAAACTAGTCTGGTCTACAGAATAAGACTCTCTTGAAACAAACAAACAAAAAAATTCACCGCATCAGCAAAGCCCTTGCACCATGAATGTGGCAAGCCTGTTTTAAGATTGGTTAGTGAAGAAATAGTTTGTACACAGGGACGGACACACTAGCATCTGATCTCACTCATGTTTGGCATTGGTTGACTGGGCTGTAACCTTGCTCTTGGTGCCTCCCATGGCCATACCCTTCTTTCAGGGCTGCTGTCTGGTTTAAGCGGGTGCAGCAGGTGTGTTCCATGGCCCATTTTAAGAACCAGCCCTGAAGGACATTCTCTTTTTCAGAATTCTCTACTACGGGAAGTTGAAAATGCAAAGAAGCAACTGGAAGAGACACAACATGATAAGGTACTTCACTCTCCAAATCAATAGAAGTTCCAGAAGAGCTGACTTCAGTTATTGCTGTGACAGTGACCATAGGTGTTTAGAAGGAAATGAGACAAGCCCTCCTGGTAGTTCTCTTAGTCCTCACAGTGTGCAGCCCCTCAGTGAGCATGCTGAACACTTTGTGTACATGGTCCACAACCCTGGGTCCCTGAGGGGGTCTGTTTGAGACTAACATTAGCATGGGCCTCTTGTAAGGGACAGGGCCAGCAGGAATCTGCTGGGTGGGCGGGGGTGGAAGATGATAAGACCTTGGCAGGCTGTGTGGGTCCTTTATGCAGTCAGTGCATTTTATACTTCGGCAATTGTCCCTTTATAACTCTATCACTAGGAGCACTGCTTTTTATTAGGGCATCCGTGGATTTAGAGACCTGAGTTCTGCTTGCTCTAGGACGCAGAAAGTGTTCTCAGAATTGAAATGCACCTTAGAGGTGCCCAGACCTTATGAGAGAGCTGTCATATAAGCTGTTTACTGTTTCCTAGGACCAACTTGTCCTGAATATTGAAGCCCTGAGGGCCGAGCTGGACCAGATGAGACTGAGAGGCCCTTCACTTCATCACGGGTATGGTGATCACAGATGGGCGAGTTTTCAGCCCTGTGCATGCACAAGGGCTTGTTGCTGCCTCTGGGCAGCACAGTGGAGTTTCAGAAGGTGGGAAGAAGTTCCTTGGTATTTGAATATGCTGACTGAGGTGCCCATTGGAGGGAACATGATTAGAGTGAGGAACAGGCCTGATAGAGAAGTCATATTGCATCTATTCAGAGTCCATTGCTCATGGGTTTGGTGCTGCATTTGGAACTATCTTGTGAAAGGACACTATTGCTGCTGTGGGGTGACTCCACTCCTGACAAGGCCACAGCACTTAATGTATAGCCCTAAAGGACTCTTGTAGAAACAGTCCTCGCTGGGTCTTACTCTTCTGGCTTTATTTCTTATGAGAGTTGATCTTCAGTAGAAGTTACTGAGGTGGTCACTTGGTGACACTATTGGGTAGCAAACAGACTTTCTCTTGGAGCAGGCAAGGGGACAGTGTAGGGCCTGTGCAGATGCCTCTGCACTTAGAGTTTGGGGTGTTGTATAAGCTAGGCTTCCTGCAGCCTCTCTTTACCTGACCTGTTTCACACCAGAAGAGGTGCCCGTACAGAACTAAGAACCCTCATTGCAAAGCCAGAGAGAGAGGTGGGTTACTGCACTGGAAGAGATGAAAAGGGCCTTGGGGACAGAGTAATCATGACCAAAGTGATGGAGAGAGGCCAGTGCCATCACTGTTGCAGCAGCAAACCTGCTGTTGGAGCTATTAAGCATCCCTCCCTGTAAGAGACTTGCTCTCTTTTTTTAGACAAATATATTTTTTTTCGCGCGCGTATGTGCGCGCGTGCGTGCGTGTGTGTAGTGCTGTGCCCACAGAGACCAGAAGAAGGCATTGGATCTCCTGAAACTGTTCTGAGCACCTGACATGGGTGCTGGGGACCACACCCAAGACTTCTGGAAGAGCAGTACTTGTTCTTAACTGCTGAGTCATTTTCCTTTTATTGAAACAGGGTCTCCCTTTGTAACCCAGACTGGCCTCAAATTCATGATCCTCCCACCTTCCCCAAGTGCCAGGATTCAAGTGTGTGCCATCGCAGCTGGCTAATGTGTGACTTTCTTTAATAAGGAGTTTTAGATTTGACAGGGGCTTAATATGGAGGAAAGTGTGCTCATGTTTGAGTACCCTGCAATGGGACACAGTTCAGGTAACAGGAGAGGAGTGTGGCTTTGGGAGCTCCACCATCTTTCCCCATGGCCTTGAGACACTGGGTAGAAGAGAGAGGAGCTGGGCAGGTTGCAGGGGTGGAATTGAGGCACAGAGCAGCAGGTGGGGAGCACTGACTAGTTTCACAGAACTTGACAGTGACCTAAGTCATATTGGTGTGATCTGCCCCACTGAGGAGTGGACTTGGGGAGGTAAGTTTGAAACAGCTTGAAAAGTAGGAAGGCTGACAGCTCTGAGATCCCAGAGCTGCCTGTAGTTAACACAGCTTTGCTCAGCTCCTCAGCTTGGGACGTGAACTGGATCCATGTTGAGACAGCAGGTTCCTGAGGATTAAGATGTGGGGATGTGGGAGAGAAGCCTCAGGTGTCCACACCCATCCCTCCTCCCATTGTCGTAGTAGAGTGGGTTTTTCTGGCTAGGACTGGGTAGCTGAGAGCTCTTGGGCAGGTTCAAGGGAACCCTCCTTGGAGACCTTTCCAACATGACACTTTACCTTCCTTCTGACACCCACCTTTTCCCATGTTTCAGCCGACCCCATTTGGGCAGCGTCCCGGACTTCAGGTTCCCTGTGGCAGACGGGCATGTGGATGCTTACAGCACCAGTGCAGTGTTGCGGCGACCCCAGAAGGGCCGGCTGGCAGCTCTGCGGGACGAGCCCTCCAAGGCAAGGCCTCCACTTGCGGAATGTCACCTGTTCCTCTTGGACAGACTCTGGGTCTCCTTCTTCCCCCATGTTCCTTTCCTTGGCTTTTCTGGCTAAGAGCTTGCTTTTAGGGTATGCTTGCTTTTTGGTTTTAGTTCTTTCTTTAAGAACAGAATTTTTAATAAGATATCCTTTAAGTTAATGCTGATTAGTATGTACTTGAAATAGTAAATAAAAGCAAATGACGCCAGGTGTAGTGGCACAGTATGCACCTGTAATCTTAGTACTCAAAAGGCTGAGGCAGGAGGATTGCCATGAGTTCAAGAGTAGTACACAGCTACAAGCAGTGAGCAGTACAGTATGTACCTAGCTAACTCTGCGGCTGGTACCATGAAGTTCTGTGCCGATGGCATGGCTATGTGCATTTTATGGGTTTCAGGATCCAGGAGCAGCATGCTTCAAGGTTTCAGGTGCCTGTAGATGGGGAAGGATTGGCAGTGTGGACTTAGTGTAGGCCAGAGGCTTCAAGCTCCTGTTGATGGACCTGCATGGACTCCCTGAGGTCCTTGCGGTATGCCACTGACTCTTTCAGAGCTCACATTTGAAGAAAGCCAGGAGGAAACCCAGATCCTCCAGCACCTGGTCTGGGAAAGCCACATGCCTTTTTATTAGATACTCCCTCCATTACTGGGAGTCATTATGGTCTGTCCCCACATAGGGGACCACAGAATTGTCCTCTACTTGGAGAGAGAAGCATTATTTTCAAATTGCTGGAGTATGCTGAGGGTTAGAAGCAGGAGGCAGTTGGGTATCATGAACACCTGGACTTTAGTAGGCAGGTGTCATTGTAAGTGTTACAGGCTAGGAGAATGATAAGCCAGGAGGGGTGGGGCCAGGGGCAAGCCAAATAGCCTATCCAGGGAGGACAGCAGCCAAGCCTGAGCCTGTGTGGGCTGACTGCATGGACAAGTGGGTGAACAGAAGGCAAAATGGTTGATAAGGGCTGGTTGGCACGGCCCTGGAGCAGCTCTTCTGGAGGAAGGTGCTCTACCCACTTGAGTGAGCCCTTGTGAGTGGTAGGACAGAGACAAATGTCAGTTGCTGGAGAGGTTTTGCTGATGGACAAGGAAGTGGGATGGCAGGAGTTTGGGGCAGGGTAAGGTTTTGTGGTTTTTGTCTGTGGTTTCAAGATGAGAGATGGGGGTGCTGTTCTTACCTGAGGGGATGAACCAGCTGAGAGAGGGTGCCACTGGGAGGAAGTCTGTGTGGAAGCCACAGTAGGTATAGTTCCTTTGGAGGAAAGGTGAAGGCATGAGTTCTGACCTTCCATCCACAGAGTAGGGAGGGAGAGCAGCAGTTGGGAAGGGAGGTGAGGAGGAGGGTATTCATGAACCACCAGGAGGATTTAACACTGGGCTGCTGTGGGCGGTGATCACAACAAACATCTCCTATATAGCCTTTCCCCTGGAAACTCCACCATGGGGCCACTAGCTGTGTTCAGGCGCCTGCTTTGCTTTCCTCCTCTGGCTCTTCTTGGTGCTTGTCTATGCCAGGCTTGGGAAGCTCACACCCAGTACATCATTCTGTGGCAGTTGAACATGCCCCTTCATGTGCCACTAGACTTCCTTCTTAATTTTTTCACTAAAGTGGGTGACCTGAGTGTAGATGCTGTATATTCAATGTGTTTCTATCACAGTATAAGTGCTTGCTCTCTCACCTTGAGACAGGCTCAGCATGTGCCCAGTCTGACCCCCAAATCTAGACCCATCTCTGTATCCACCTTCCAGGTGCTTCCATGCAGGTGTGTTCCACAGTGCCCAGCCTCCCTGTCTATCAGGTGACTCTTTTTTAGCAGCAGCTCAGGCACATGAGTGTCTTCCTAAAGCCTTGACCTTCAGTAAAACTGTTCACATTCCTGATAGCAGCCTTTCCTGCCCTTAGAGTGCTTGCTGTTACTCTTGTCTGCTGAGACATAGTGTTCTTGTTGGTAGGTGCAGACCCTCAATGAACAGGATTGGGAACGGGCCCAACAAGCCAGCGTCTTGGCAAATGTGGCACAGGCATTTGAGAGTGATGTGGATGTATCTGATGGTGAAGATGATAGAGATACTCTGCTCAGCTCAGTTGATCTGCTGTCACCCAGTGGGCAAGCTGATGCACAGACATTGGCCATTATGCTTCAGGAGCAACTGGATGCCATCAACAAAGAGATCAGGTATGTGTGTGTGCGTGTATTGTGTGTGTGTGTGTGTGTGTTTCATATGTAAGAGACACAAGGATAGTAGGGACCAGGGGGCAATGGCATTAGAGGCAGGAGGAGCAGTAATACAAGTCCAGACTAGACTATAAGCAAGCAATTTTGAGGCCAGCCTGGGCTACATGGAACTCCGTTTCAAAATAAGAGCAACAAAAAGAAAATAGAAGGTGGAGACAAGGAGACTGAAGTGGATATTGTGGAGGTGTGAGAGTGGAAGGAAGGAGACAGGGAGGTGACCAGAGGAGACTAGGGTTGATGCTCTACAGGTGTGAGGATGTTATAATGAGGCCTAGCGTGTTCTACACATGGAAATTAAAAAAAATGAGTCATGCAGGAGTTCACTTCCACAGAAAAGCATGGTATAGGTAAGATAAACATCCCCTTTATAGCCAGCCCTGCACAGCAGAGCACTTGGGCTTCTGAGATAGCCTTTCTTTCTAGCAGCCTGCCCACCTCCCTGCACCATGCTAGGGGAGGTGGAACTCTTCCATCCCTCCATGCATAGAAAAACAGGGCCCCAGATCGCTTTCCTGCTACCCAAAGCTGTTCCTGGACACAGGATATGCAAGGTGCTGGTGTGTAAAGTGAGGTGGTGACTTGACCATGCTGTGGTCAAGAAGTAGTTGGGTTTCCTTCCATCATCCAGTGCTAGCATAACTTCGTCCATATTTAGAGTAAGCCCAGGAAGCCCAGGAGCATTCTAGCTGTCAGTGGAGGGAGACAGTCTGACAGTACTAACTTCAACAGTGCTCTGCTGCTGTTAGATACAGGGTCTCCTGCTGCAGCCCACATCGGTCTTAAAGGCACCTTCCTTCCACTGTAGCTTCCAGCTGCTAGGCTCGCATGCAAGACCCCCCNGACCAGACTCAACTTGTTCTGCTTGCACATACAGGACTTCCTGATGAAATAAGGCCAACTACTCTTATTTGGGTTTTAGGCTGATACAAGAAGAGAAGGAGAATACGGAGCAGCGGGCAGAGGAGATCGAGAGCAGAGTGGGCAGTGGAAGCTTGGACAATCTTGGTCGTTTTAGATCAATGAGCTCCATCCCCCCCTACCCTGCTTCCTCGCTTGCTGGCTCTTCTCCTCCAGGCAGTGGTCGGTCCACACCGAGAAGGGTCCCTCACAGTCCTGCCCGGGAGGTGGACAGGCTGGGTGTCATGACTCTGGTAAGTGGGACCTTTTCTACCTCAACCTACACATGGAAGTCACATCTTCCTCCAAGAGGTACCAGATTATAAAAGCTGAAGGGGTGGAGACAGAGGCAGGTGATTTCTGTGAGTTTGAGTCCAGCCTGGTCTACATAGTGAGTTGGGTTAGCCAGTGCTATATAGTGAAACCCTTTTTTCTCTTAATTGAATTAGTATTTAGTTAGTCACCAATGCAAGTTAATTGTAATATTTAGATGACCAGTCTAGCATATTACCACTTAGTTGTAGGATGCTAGGCAGGGGTCTGGTGCAAGCCAGAAGGGGCTATGCTGCCTGTTTCAGCAGAACTGACTGGGGAGCTGTTGTAGCATGTGGGAAGAGATACAGAGAGCCTGGAATGGAAGCCAGTGGTGGAGTGAGCACTGCCTAGTCTGTACCAAGCTTCTATCTGCAACACAAAAAAAATGTGTAAAGGAGTCCCTTAGCCCTTCACTGCAGGGTTGTCTCTAAGCTCTGAGGCACAAAGGACCACTCAGGAGTCCTGTGAACTATGGAGCCGAAGCAGATGGGCATTAATTATGACTCGTTAGCTTGGGAACACTTTTGTCTCAGAAATGCTATGACCCAGGTGTACAGATCTCAGAATGCCCAGTGACTGTTGAGGGTTTAGTGTGTACATGATACTAAGAGCCAACCTACTAAACTCTGTCTCAGTCTGTATTCTAGCCACCTTGCAATGCTGCACCTCTTTTGCTGCTGCTTTCATTCAGTTTCCATGACACTGGCAGTGGGCATGTAACTAAATCATTTTAATGAGCTGTTGAATAGTACAGTCTCTTGTATTTTGATGTACTGTGTAATATGTGTCAGTGCAGTGGGTAAGATCTTAATTTTAATGGCATGGTCTGTGGCTTTGTCCTCCTTCCAAACACTTTGTAGGAACAGCTCTGTGTCTTTTTTCAGTTTAAGACTGTCTACTTGCTGACCATCAGTCTGCTTCCATTTGATCCTGACCCCAGATCCCTGTCTGTCTGCCTATCCAGGACCTTATGCTGTGACAGTCCCACCCCCCTAGTTTCTGCAGATGACCAGGCACCCAAGTGCACATCTGCTGCAGTATGCTGGAAAAAAATGCATTGTTGTGCTTTTTCATGTTCATAATGCATTCTCTGTTGCTCATGTTTCCTGCAAGTGGACACAGGCTGGAAGGGGTATGTGTTCTGTGATTCTGCAAGGGAGAGTCCTGATTGCCCAGGTGGTGTGGTACTGATGGAAGCACAGACATAGCCCCTTCTGGTTCTTGTATCACATGGCTTTCAGCTACCTGCTGGCAGTCTTGCTGTCTTTGATAAGCTCTTATGTTTAATGCTGTGCATGTTATATGGTGTAGGGGCTCTCACTGGTACCTCACTAGCTTTTCTTACATCTTTTCATGGGGGCGGGTGGAGGGGATGCTCTTACTGCTTTAAACAATCAGTATATTTTTGAAAAGTTATAAACCAAATTCTAGGACTTTAGGTTAATGTCCAGTAGTTGGTTAACGCAAAGCAGGTTTGTTTGACTTTATAATAGATAATGTAACAGCTTCTAATGGAATTTATTAAATTCCAATGTGTTTGCAATTAGCGACAGAGAGGCTGGCTTCGAGTAAGGGTCATTAGAGTCCTGCTTACATGGAATGCTGAGTTTTAATACATCTTAGCCAAGTAATAATTATTGTTGCCTCCTGGTTTAACTATCTTGAGAATGTTTATTTACAGTGGTGTTTCCTCTCAGTGCTCAACCTGTGTGTGTCCTTCTGACCCTGCTTAGCAATTTGCCTCACTGGTTCTTGGGTCTTTTCCCACACATGTGCAGTAAACCTGCTCTCTCTCTCTCTCTCCTTTCTTCACACGCATCTGTCAGCCTAGTGACTTAAGGAAACACCGGAGACAGGTAAATCACGTGCTGACCTTACACACTTTGTGCCTCCATGACTGACACACTACTGTAATGTGAAGACAAGTACCTGACACTCCCAGCAGTATTTAGTTTGATCCTGCATGTCACGTTGGTGGGCGTGTGGGAAGCCTGTCCCTGAAATACTAGGACAGAAGTGTCTGTGTCTAATTATTGCATGCTTTTCTGCTATTCAGAATTAAGAACAAGAGTTCCTGAGGCAGAGCTGCGGGGGTGTGCTGTGGGGAAGGCTGGGGCTAGCACCCAGTGAGCTCATACCCATGCCCAGCATGGGCCTAGCATGTGTACAAGACATTGTCTTTTTATTTATTTTTAACAATTTTGTTTCTTTGAGACAAGGTCTTACTCTATAGCTGAGACTGTTTTGGAACTCATTGGGTGGCCTAGGTCATCCTTGAATTCACAGCAGTCCCCTTGCTTCAGCCTCATAAGCGCTGGAACCATTGTCTTAAATTCTTGCATGCATCCATGTGGGATATAGGTCACCTTAGTTATTTCATTTATCAGTGTGGAAACTGAAGCTCTTGTTGTGTGGTGTGGGGTTACAGGTGTGTGTTCAGAACTGTCTAGCTTCAAAAGCTGAGCTGGTGGCCAGTTTACTCTTGAGCCTTTTGCTAGCTGCCCTGATTCCCTGGCAGAATCTAGGAATTGGTGTGAGTACATCATGCTGGGCAGAGTTGGGAAGAGCTGGCAGTAGCTATTTTGGTGGTTGACCTAGACACTCTACCTCTTATCTTCCTTGCTCCAGCCCAGGAGCCTTGCCTTGGGATCAACCTTTCTAGCTCACTGTACTGTGGAGCAGTCATGGCTTCCATTCCCACTTGTCGTTGATGAGTTTGCCAGTGAGTGTTGCCATGTTGGTGCTGTGGTTTGTTGCCTTCTTTCTTTTAAGTTAAAAAAAAAGTGACACACCTGTGCTTCTCAAACTGTCAATGCACAACAGGTTCCAGGACAGACTGGGATACAAAGCAAGACTCAACTCAAATTGGCAAGTGGACTTGGCTCAGTGACACAACTGCTTAGTTATACTACACAGTGTTCTGTTCAGCTCTTCTGGCTTGTGTCAGTGAGGAAACAGTATGTGAACCACACTCACTCCAGCAGGGTGACCTCATCTATGGAGCCACATATGGGCTGGTGCTGCAGTGTGGTGTACCCACCTCTCCTTTAGTCCCAATGGCAAACTAAGGTGCTTCTCTACTTGGTAACATTGAAGAGTCTGAATATAGTAGGGATCATAGTGCCATCCCTTCCTGAAGGAGCACAGAGGATACACCTGAGATCTCTGTCAGGATTTTGGGACCAAATTGGGAGCTGTTGTGAGTGAGGTTTTGCTAAGGAGTGTGATAGCATCCTCAGCATGTGAATTGCTCCTGAGCTCAATTCTTTGGTTTGTGTTTAAATAATGATTCCATTTTTTTAAAGATTTATTTATTTATTATGTACACAGTGTTCAATTTCCATGCCTGCAGGCCAGAAGAGGGCACCAGATCTCATTACAGATGGTTGTGA
>LOJH01052836.1:0-12284 GCA_001685095.1 Ellobius talpinus
CTAAGCTGAATGCTGGGAGAAAGGAGGTAGAGTCAGAGAGAAGCCATGTAGCCCTGCCAGAGACAGATGCTAGAACTTTAGCTGGTAAGCCACAGCCACGTGGCGATACACAGATTAGTTGATTAATATGTAAGAATTAGCCAATAAGAAGCTAGAGCTAATGGACCAAGCAATGATTTAATTATACAGTTTCTGTGTGATAATTTTGGGACTGAGCAGCCAGGAACTAACAAGTGGCCTCCCTGCAACAAATTGGCACCAACGTGGCCTACTAAATCCACTTAAAAACCTGAGAAAGCTTTAAAAGGAATTCTAGACGCAAAAATACAGAGTTTAAAGCAGCTTCTTGCTGTTTGCTGGCAGTGTGAGAAGTTTTTTAAGAGAGGTTTTACTGATTCAGTGGTAGCAGAACAAAAAAGCTGCACCATTTTGAAATGTTGGCTTTCTGGGCTGTGCTGCCAGTGTGACCTCTGGCTCTTTCAGAAGGGTGAGCATTTAAATGGTTTTTGTGAGCAGAGTGCTAGAACTGCTTAATGGATCATCATAGACTGCTGCATACTTGGAACTGGGACAATGTGCATAACTTACATAGGTGATGAACGGACTTCCACCATGTTGGACTGTGTGGAGCAAGCAGGAAGTGCTGTATATACCCAATAATCCCACAGCTTAAGTTTTTAAGAAGCGCTTAGCATATTAAGATGCCCTCCTGGAAAAAAATATGGATATTCAATTAAGACCAATTCAGATGGAAAAGGCCTCTAAATGTATCACAGTATTGGATAAATGTACATAGGCTTTGGAGAGAAAAGAGAAAAGTATAGACAGTTAGATAAAGAATTAAATAGTTAAAAAAGGGTAAAGTTTTAAAAGAGACAGAGTACAGACAGCCATAGATTAAAGGAATTTAAAAAAAAAGCCACGTAAAGATGGGAAAAATCACAGAGAGTCTGGATTATGTATACTATTGTGTTTTCTTTGAATTTTTTTTGACTGTGTAGGAGCTAAGTATAGAGAGACATTTCATTGCATGGGCTGCTAAGCTAAACCATCATGTGTATTGTCAAAGTATCTTGACTTAAGAATTTGGGTCTAAGGATATGTTGCTTTGGAAAATATGTTCTTTTGTTTTCACAGAGGATGAGAACCTGTGGAGTCCCTCCAAACTAATGTGGTTTGATGCACCAAGACCCTCCCTGAAAGGTTGCTGTGAAACCCCCAAAAATTACTTCACCCAATAAATAGCAGGAATCAGTTTGGAGAGAACTACACCTATATTGTTTATAGATGTTTCTTTATATTTAAAGGGGGATATGCTATAGAGGTAGATACTTTACATTGGTATGTATTGGTATTTATACAAATTTAGGGTCAATTTTGTCATACTGCATATATGTATATTTCTGCTCTTGATTAAGATATTATGATTATGTAGTTCCTGCTTCATGAAAGTATCTGCTAGATATTTTTCAAGACACAGAAGTAAGTGACTGAAAACTGCCAATATAGGTGGAACTGTCTGAAATTTTCCTGCTTCATGGAAAAGTCTGCCAGAAACTATGGGCCTGTAGAGTGAAGATCAATGCCCCAACGGTACTAAAGAACTTTGGGTGACTGTCTAGGTAGCAAGCAGTGATTTAATTGATATAGTTTCTGTGTGATTATTTTGGGGCAGAGCAGCCAGGGACTAACAAGTGGCCTCCCTGCAACATGATTATTTTTCCAGTTTTTTCCACACTAAAATGCTTGTATTAATTCATTTTGTTTTTAGAATGGGGGAGAGATTGTGTGTGTGTGTGTGTGTAGTTTTGCACACATAAGTGTATGTGACCAGAGAAATCAGAGGTATAGGATTCCCCTGAAGCTGACAATAGAGGGGAGCCACCAAGTGGATTCAGGGAAGTTACCCCCAGTACTACACAGGAACAGCAAAGGCTTTTAACTGATGAGCCATACCTCAGCTCAACAATATGTTGTGCTTCAAATAGCTAATAGGAATCTATCCCTCACCACTTTGCCTCTACACATTTTATCCCTCCACTTTCGGCTCCCCTTCTGTCATGCTGCCCCAGGATATTTCTTGCAGCCTCTGAAGCAATCTTGATTTCTTTTGGAGCATTTAACTCACATAACAATTATAAGTTAGTTAATGGAATTATTTGATCTATACCAATCCCCCTGCTATATAAGCTTCATGACTCTTTGAATGATAATCTGAGCCACAGAATTCTGCAAATAAGGTGACACTTTAAAATATGAAACTGGGGCTTGAGAGAATGCTCAGTGATTGACAGTGTTCCCTGCTCTTCCAGAGGACCAGAGTCTGATTTCCAGCACCCACACCAGTTAGTTAGCAATCTCTGTAACTTCAGCTTCAGGGCATTGGAAACCATTTTCAGACCTTCCTTCACTCCTACACATACACACAAAAACACATACCAAAAATGTAACATGATCTTTAAATTATGAAAATGTAAATTATGGCAAATGAAAGATGCTCATTTGCTATATGGGTCTAAAAGTGTGATTACCTCTGCCTGACATTTCTATATTCTAATTGAGGCCCTCTTGCATAATTCTGATTTTGTGTCTCAGGAGTCTTGGAAACAGGCACACAAAAGCAAGGGCATAAGATTCCTGAGTTGAAACACTAAATATTATCTACTTGCCACTGGACGGTGGCTGCTTCTAAATAGAGTTGTCCATGAATATCTTAGTCTGGTGAAATGTAAACCTACAGTTTCCAGACTTAAGAAACATTTCCCCATGTCCTCTTAAATTGGGGGTAACATAACTTCACACAAGCATCATTCTGAAGATACATGAAATAGAATCTGCTTTATCAACTTCCTGAAAATAGTAAATGATTAATGCAGCAAGAATTATTAACAATTATACTGAGTAGCAAATCAAGTAGCTGTTGAAATTTAAAGAGGAATCCTAGCGCTACTCTGGAAAGGGTCTATATAAGAGTTGATGCTTCAGAGGGGTTGAGATACAGAGATATGTTTTGGGGGTGGGGGAGCAGGTGAGTTTATGCAGTGGCATCAACCTAAAAATTCCTGTCTTATGTCTGTCTGAGCTTTCAAAATATGTGAAACTTTCCTCCTCAAAATACAATTAATTTCCATCACATGGGAGTTAGTTGAAAATAAAAAATTGACCCCCACTCTCGAACTACTCAATCCAAGGTTATCCTGAGGTTCTGGGTACTTACAAGTTTGAAGATGCTATTGTACAAACAGAGTGTTATGCAGTCCAATGACATCAACATTACAGGATAACTTGTAAGTAATATAAATGCATGTCCCTACCCAAACCAATGGAATCAGCAACTCTGGGCCTAGCAATTCTTCTATTGCAATGTTGATGTACCCTAAACTGAACCACTGCCAGCATGTGGGAATCAATTTACTATCTCCTTGGTGAAAATATCAGGGCCCTATTAAAGCCTGGTGACTTTAAAATTAAGCCAAATCGAGAATAAATCACAACAGACATTATTTTCTGCACACAGACACACACACATGCAAGATCACACATAGACACAGATAGACACACACACAGACTCAAACCAAGACACACACACAGACACATGCACAGACATACACACACACAACACACATACACTAACAGAGACAGAGAGACACACACACAATTTGCTTGAGGGAATATTTTGATGACAACAGACAAAGCTAGTCATCTAGTATGGATCAAGCAGATGTGGTTTATCTTTTACAGCAGTCATGGTACCATGTTGTTTTCTCAAAGGAGACACTAAAATATTAGATTTGTCTACATGCTTAGTATTCACATTGCATGATTAATTTCCTTTATGTTTCAGTGAGAAATGCTGTCATCCTTGTATTTCAGAGTCTTGTTTTGACCTGTAGTGTAATTGATTCCTTTAAGAAGCTTTGCATTTTATACATGAATCCTGCTGAGTTTAAAGACAATGCTATGGGTCCACAATTGCAGAGGTACTTTCCACCTTACAGACAGATTTACTCATGTTTTAAAGGGCTACAAACAAACAACAACAACAACAAAGACCCTTTATTCTTTTTAGAGTGAATAATCTTCTGATGGCAGACATATCTTGTCTGTCAGCTCTGTGATAGTCATCTTTTTGATATCAGCACTTAAAAATAGAATTCCAAAGTCATGCAGATTTCTTTGATAAAAGTACAAGGCCCAGGGACTAGAAGGGAAGGGATCATCTACAGCCAGCATTCTTGTCTTATGTTACTCCTACTTTCCAACTTCAGAAAATAAGAAACAGTAGCTAGCCACCATCATTTCCTGATGATAGAGGGAGCAAGACCAGGCTGATGAATGCTATGGCAGACTTCCTTAGAGGCAGCTGTTGCAAGGCTCTGATGAAGGAACAGCCTTTTCTTTCATCTCCCAACACTTTCTTTACTTTGGTTCATGGCACGTGTGATAGATTGCAGAAGTGTAAAGTGCTGTTTGGAGCTCTGCTTGTCAGAGAGCGATGTCATGTCACCAGTATGAATCCTGCTGAGAGGAACTGACTGCCTGTAAAAAGCTCACATTTCATTTTGGATTATTGCTTGTGTTTGTTGAAGGCTATTGCCACCACAGTGGTTAACATCTCACTGAGTTCATGTAGTTCAGATGAAAGAAACCTGGTACCATCCTGTATTTAGTGAGGATGTCTATTTTTAAAGGAAGAGATTCCCCACCACAAACTAGGCTTGCTTAAAAGCTATATAATGAAGCAGAAGCCACAAGAAAATCTCAGAAAATATGAATTCAATTTAAATCTATTAAGTTTTATTAGACAGTCACTATACAAAAATAGTACACTGAGTTTTATTCAGTTTTTTGCTTTCAATGGCAGAGGCAAAGTTAGAAGGGAATTTGGTCTAGCAACCAAACCAGCAATTATTGGAATAAAACATGAATGAGAACATCAGATCCTGCCATTGACAGAATGATGACAGCATTGGGCAAGGAATGCTCACATGGATTGGCATTAACATGAACCTAGTAAGATTCAAAGGCCTGAGCATGAAGAAGGTGTTCAAAGAGAATACATTCCATGTCAAATGGTCAGCCTCAGAGGTGAAGATTTTATTCACTTCATGAGGTGTGTCTGCTCTAAGGTACACAGCTAGAATGTTTGCTCTAGATTCTTAACCTCAGTTTCAGGAAGCCATCAGCTGGAGGTTTCTTATATATGGCTAAGACTCTACCCTATCCCTAAATCCTGAATAACAAGGGAAAATTGGTTCCCTCTGCATGGCAGAGGGCATGGAAACTGACTGTAATGACATGCTTCCTGGGGCTGCACAATGTGAAATGTCATACGCCTTTTAGGACCAATGGAAACAATAGAACTATAAATTATTATGCTTATGCATTTAAGATCAGCATATTTTTAGATACTATTGAACATGTTAAAGTTAGCATATCACCATTTAATAAAGTTATAAGGAAACACTTTGTGAACTGCTGATGAGACATTGATAAGACTGATATTTGCAATACCTGAGGGAGTATTTTGCTAATTTGTGACATTATTTTTACGGGACACAAAAATAACTTTTAGTATTTCGCCAGATTCTTTTATAAGCTTTTTCTCTTCTCTAAGGAAAGAGATAGAATCTGATTTCTTAGACTTTAGGATATGCTTCCAAATGTCATTCTTGCTTTGATTGGGGTGAAGTAGAATGCCTCACTTGTGAAAACGACCAGCAGGTCTGGTTTTGGCTATTTTCCAGCCTGTAAACATCAGTGTCTTCTGGGCAGGCAAGATGCCTTCATGTCTTCCTTGAGTTAAATCTTTGCCTTGATGTGCTCAGTGGTTCAGTGGGATCCAAGACAGGTTGTTTGTCTTGCTAGTTAGGGTGTTCACAAAAATCTGCATGCAAACCCTAAGAGGAAGCACCACATACAAGGTAGAAAATTTCTGGACATCTACATAGTGCCGCCATCTTCCAGCTGTTTGCCTGCAAAGAGGAATGTCTTCCTAATCCTGGATCTTTGGCTTGACCTTCTCAGTGGTATCCATGGGCTCAAGGTTAATGGATTTCCCTCATTATTCTAGGGCACCACTTCAGCTCTTTTGTCTCTGGGTATCTTGATAGTTTGTCTTGTAAAATTCAGGTGTGGGGCAAGGAGTTCTATGAATTCCAGGTGACTTTGATTTCTAAGTTTTACTTCTGGCTACTTCAAGTTTAATTTATAGAGCTTGGGTTGTCTAACAAAAGGTAAACAGCTACTTTAGTCAAATACTGCCAATTTCTCTATCAGATAGCTGGACCAATTTGCAACCCCATATATGTTGATGGAGGGAGGGCCTGCTTTTCGTCCCGGCTGCCCAAAATAATCACATAGAAACTAGATTCATTTAAATTGCTGCCTGGCCCATTATCTCTAGTCTCTTATTGGCTAACTCTCACATCTTGATTTAATTCATTTCTAATAATCTATCACCACAAGGTCGTGGCTCACTGGGAAAGATTCAGCATGTCTGACCTGGCAGCTCTATGACGGTTCTCTGCCTCTGTTTTCTCCCTCCCAGAATTCAGTTCTTTTTTCTCTGCCTACCTAAGTTATGCCCTATCAGGCCAAGCAGTTTCTTTATTAAGTAACCAATGAAAGCAACACACAAACAGAAGGACCTCCAATACCACATGTATCCAACTACCAATTTTCCCACAGTTCAACCAACAAAGTTTAAAGTTAAGAATTTAAATTCTTGCCATTATGAAAGCTGGAACAATTTTTTAAGGTAGTCTAAGTTTGTGTTTATTTTTATTTGGGCAGATAATCCTCTCATAACCTTTACAGGTCATTAGTAATTCATATTATGGGTAACAATTCATTGCTTCCTTTTGTCAACGGTTTTCCTCACTCTTCTTGTTGGCTTATTTTGCATATGTGGATTTATTTTTACATAAATACACATAACTTATTTTCAAAAAGAAAAAGAAAGGACAAAAATGTTATTGTGTTCCTTAGTGTTTCATTAAAATCACATTGTCTTGTATTAACTTGGCTTATTTTATGGTACTGAATAAATCACAAAATTAAAAAAAAATATATATTTTGTTTTATTTGTATTGGTGTGGGTTTTTTTAATGTGTCATAATTATGCATTTAATTTTGTCAACTCTTGCCTTCAGTCGCAGGTGGAGACAGCAGCTTGCTCCTTCTTCACTCAATAAGGAGCTCGCGGGAATCCCAATATAATTTAGCTCTGGTGGTAAGAGGCACACAAGTGACAAACGTAACAACACTGAATAAAGTGCTGATTCCTTTCAGTGTTTATAATGCATGGACATAGTTATTGAATCATTTCCTGCCTTCATGCCCAGAAAAAAACGAATTACATTGAGAAGAATATAAGTGTTTTGTTTCTGAAAAGATAAAGATTAGGCTCATTAATATGCAGAAAATTTAAACAGAAATTTATTTTTATGTTTCTTTACCAAAAAAAGGCAAAAAACAGCAAAGGGTAATCTTTGCATACTTTTGCATTTTAATTGAATGCTGTTTTAATTGAAGTCAAAAGTATCTTGAGTTTATAAGATAGAAGTAAGTTGTAATAGTTAGTAGCTCTGAGAATTGTGCCACAGTTTTGATTTATTTTGACTTTCTGCAGACTAAAGAAAACTATGGTGGTCCAGAAGGAGCCAATGTTATGAAACAAACCCTTTTGTTGCTAGGCAGACTGCAAAACGCAGCAAGTGAAGCAGTCCAGGGAGTGAGGAAAGGCTTCCCAGCTGTGATCGTGATCTTTCACAGATGATAATTATACTTCCTTACTGGGATTATCATACTTACAGGGATAAAATGTGCCCTTTGTGTGGTTATTATTGTTTCCTTTTTGAAAGCACCTTATACACATTGTGATTGCTGATTTAAGAAAATATGTTCTATTGATTCACAATACTATTTGCAGAGCATCTTTGAGATGTCAGCCTATTACAAGAAGGTCTCTGTTCATACATATGCTGAAAGGTGAGAATACAACAGCACTGAAAGTGTAGCTATGCTCACAAATAAAAACAAATGCACAGACAAGTAGTATTATGGGTATGTTACCATTCTCGGGGAGATACGAGCAAACATCTCAGCATCTCAGGTAGGGCACAATGACAGACTAAAGGTAATGCTGCAGGGATTTTGGGGGAAACTGAGTCACTGGGCCATTTTTCAGTTGGGAAGAAGAAAGTTTAATATGGTGCTGGGCCTTGTATGCATGAATTACTCCATAACAATGTCAGCCTTGTTCCTTGCTTGGGTTCAACATCCTTTTATTATGTGGGATATCAAAAGCAAGCCAACAGAAAGTATAAGCACAAAAGCCTGTACATGGTAGTACATGGTCGTGACGGGGCAGAGTTAGTTCTGGTACCCACCTGCTAGGTGCCTCCCTTGTCGGGACATACCCAGAGAGGTAGAGAAGCTGGCAAGCTCAATGGAACTGCTTCAACTCTGTTTTAATATGAGACAGTTTGGGGGATTTTCCACCAAAATTCAATTTGAAGAAGCAATGAGATTTGGGGGGTTACTTTGAAAATATGAATTAAGTGTTAGTTTTAGGGGTTTTGAAACCCAAAAGCAGTTGCATCACTGAGAAGTCTATCAGAGCCTAGGTGAAAAGTCATAAAAGTTGCATACTTCATCTCCTACCCTCTACTTCCCACCTCCTTTCCCATTTCCTTCATCCTCCAGCTCCCTCCCACCCCCACAAGCCCCTGCAACTCTCTCTATGACTTTCAAACAAGTCAACATGCTAGAAAGACTCTTCCCCTCAGCAGTCTTTACTGCTACATAACCCTGGGAAGGGAAGAGGCTTGTGAATCTGGTGAGTTTCAGGGACTTCCTGAAACTGTGGCTATTTAGTTTCTCAGTCTTTTGTTTTGTTTTGTTTTTCTGAGACAGGGTTTCTCTGTATAATAGTCCTGGCTGTCCTGGAACTAGCACTGGAGACCAGGTGGGCATTGAACTCACAGAGATCTGCCTGTTTCTGCCTCCCAAGAGCTTGGATTAAAGGCTTGCACCACTATCTACCTACCAACTAGTTTCTCAGTCTCAAGCAGTTTCCCTGTAGGATGGAATGTTTCAATTTGGGATTTCCTGAGTCTTAATGAGTATCACCCCAGGATGGCCAGAATGGAAGAGCTTAATGTACAAGAAACTGCTACATAACACCAGGTAAGTGAAACAAGAGGGAAAGACTATTCAGCCTGTGTGTTAATCACCCCATCCCTTAAAATGAATCAATTTCTTATGAAATAATTAAGCAAAAAACACAACTTTAAATTTTTAAAATAAATTGAAATACATCATTTATTCTTTTTTTTCCATATTGGTTCTCAGTGGCTAATAGGTATATACTGGAATAAGGGGTCTTTTGTAAGGCAAAGACCAATTAGAGAGAATAAGAACCATGGGGAAATTCCAGGACATACTTGTAACTTGGGAGATGCTAACAAAACAATGCATTTATATGTTGGATTTTCAGAATTAGAGAGTTCAGTCAGGAGGGAACCTGGGCAGAAGTCCAGGTTGAAAGCACAGACTGAAAAGCATGCACCATCAGCATTTTCCAAAGCTCATATAAAGCATTATAGGAAGGGTTCTACCACAAGGAAAAGCACTGGGTGATAGGAAAGCCCCTTTCCCATATTCATGGGGAGGTTCTGAAACTGGGTAACACAAGAAGGCAGAGCAGTGACGATAGGAGTCAGGGGCTTCCAGACTCAATCTTAAGTGATAAGGATCATTTCAAATTTCTGTGTGGTGATTTTACTTCAGACGTGTACCTCAGCAAAATTGAAACAAAAGATGCATTCCAGGATATGACAAAATAAAATAAAAAATACTTCTATTATATGGGGAATCATCAGAAATGTTGCATATGAATAAGATGAAATGCTATTCTATTTATGAAAAAGTAGTAATAATTCAAATTACAGACATAGAGTATTAAGTTGTGAGTTGATTTTCATTTTCAAAAGCTATATTGTAAACACTGTATAATTATAAGGAGAATATTGGTCACAGAAAGTATGACTATGTCTGACATTTTTATTTTACAGAATTTTTACTAAAAAGTAGATTAAGCTAGGCGTGATGGCACATACTTTATTCCTAATACTCAGGAGGCAGAGGTGGGCAGATCACTGTAAGAAGGCCAGCCTGGTCTACAGAGTGAGTTCCAGGACAGCCAAAGATACACAGAGAAACTCTGTTTCAAAGAAAAAGAAGAAAGAAAAGAAAGAAAAAAAGAAAATGGGTCATATTTAGAATATTTAGAAGTCACATCTAGTTTTGTATATGCTCATATTGAAGTACTTTTTAATATTACCTAATATTAAATTTTTTAAATTGTTTTGATATAAAATACATTTCAGAAAATATTGAGAAATGCCTTTGACTTCAGTGAGAAAGACTGACATCTGTTGTGCATGCACCTTTTTGCTAATGGGGTGAAAAAGAAATTGAAATTCTAAGAGCAGTTAGCTTGCTATACTTTATGGTCAACTAAATTCAGAAAGAAGATACTGACCATCTGTCCTCAGATATTCTTGAATTAAAAACTATATGTTTTAATACTTTAATGATATTGTGATAATTCTACCAGTTATTCAAAAATAATTGAACATTCCCAAAGAAAATTATTTATAATCATTTCTTAAGAGTCCTTATTGGCTTTTGTTTAGTTTTATATTTTAAATAATGAGAGGTTTCATCTATTCTGAACATATTCATTAAGAATTCTGCAATGGGATTTTATACATATGTAAAAAATAAGTCATGCATGATTTGGATTCTAAAATAAGTTGTTATTAATATAATTTTCTTATGGTTTGGATAATTTGGTGAGATGTAGTTTTATTCCTCAATGTCCTTAGATTGCTCTATGTCACTACAAGCATCTTGAGGCTGCTAACGTTTTATAATGCAAAGGTTTATCCGAATTGATCCAATAAATGTGTCATGTTCTTGAACCTTCAGAACTATAGACTAACTAAGCTTTTGCACCAGCTTGGTGTTTCTGGGAGGCAGTGGGAATCAGAAGCCAGGTGAGAGCCCTTCCAGTTAACATAGGACTTTCTCCCCACCATTGATTTATTTACATATTATTTTGTGTGATGTCAGGAGGTAGGGGTGTGTGTGTGTGGTGTGCCACAGTAGTTTGATTGGATAGTGAATTCATTTACTGCCTGAGCTGTCTCCCTAACTGAGATAGATGTACTTATTCTTAATAGGGGTGCTAAAACTCCAGCCTGTCCATTCTTATGGCTCTCTGTGTCTATGTCTCTGTGTCTGTCTCTCTGTATCTGTGTATGTCTGATCCCCCACATTACACACACCTTCACACCTACCTGGCTGTGAGACTTATGGTCTTTCTAAGCCCTGTGCTGTCACCACAATCTCTGCCTCTGATACAAATCTTATGTTATCAGTCAAATCCTCCTAAACTTTTCAACCAAATGACCCTTTTCTCCTCATAGGAGTACTTAGCACAAGCATTTTTTTACGGGACCTAAAATTAGATCCTTCCAGATGCACATGTCAGAGATTGTTCCTAAAAATAAACAAAAGTAAAACTTTGAGACTCTTCAAATTACTTATGACATCTGTATTGTGAATTTGCTCTTCCCTTCATGTAATTATTTATTTATTCAACCATCCTTCAGTATACATTTGATATAAGCAGAAAATATAACATAAAGCAGAAAATAAAGCCTTTGCTTTGACTCAGTCAATCCCTCTAACAACTATCCCTACCACTGAATTATGGCTAGAAGTCAGGAGTGGATCATATACAAAAAAAGTTCTGTGTGTGGAAATAATAAGCATATCTTCTAGGAGGTTGCTAGCATTACTGTGTCATGTTTACTGTCTGTCAGTGTGTGACATTCTCTAAGTTAAAATTATTACGTATTTTGGAATTTTCTGCTGTGAGTATAAGTTAGCTGATTGTGGATGTCCTTCTGTATATGTGATGCTTTCATTGGCTAATGAATAAAGCTGTTTTGGTCAATGACATAGCAGAGTAAAGCCAGGTGGGAAATCAGAACAAAGAAAGAGAGAGTAGGCAGAGTGAGAGGGATACCATGTAGCTGCCGAAGAAGGCAGATGCCATGTGGCCACCTAAGAAGCAAGAGGTTAACAAACCACAAGTCTCATGGAAAAACATAAAATAATAGAAATGGGTTAATTTAAGATTTAAGAGTTCACATACTCCATCAGTCTCAGTCCAGCTGGACCTTGGACTTCCCACAGGGCAGGGAACC
>LOJH01052837.1:0-10397 GCA_001685095.1 Ellobius talpinus
TCCTGTACCAGAAGATCCATTGGAGAGGTCCCTGGCCAGCAAGGGGCCCTGATGGGGACTGTGTCTGTCAAGTTTCTCCTTGAAGAGGATGCTGAGAAGGCTCTTAAGGAGTTGAATAACCTTGGCTTCAATTGGCAGCTGATCCATACACAGTTGTCCTGGATGATGAGCTTCAGAAAAGCCTGCTGGCTCTAGCACAAAATGGGAGAGTGCACAGGAGAGGCTTCAGATATGTCATGCATCGAGAGAGCTGCTATGGGAGCTATATGTGTGCCAGCTCCAGTGGCATAGACATAGGCCCCCACCCTTGAAGCTGGTTATTGATCTAGAGACCAGGGTGCTAGTGGCAAAAGATGTGGTGAATGCTAAGAGGGTATCAATCTGAGCCATTCTGAGTTAAGCATTTTTACTGTGTCTGCTAGACAGTGTTGTATTTGATTGGCAAGCCAGTTCATAATGGGATTTAAAAATTGCAAAGTAACAATGTTGGGTTTCTGAATTAAATTTGCAATGACTCAGTAAAACAAAATAGAAAAAAGGATATAATGATAAAAGCATCTTTGTAATTATACTAAGTGAGAAAAACACCATTGCTTCTCAAATCTGAAATGAGAAATGATATGTGGCAACTCTCTCACTCACATTTATTGTAATGTTTAAATCTCAGTCCTAGGAAAAAGGCAAGAGGGATATAGATAGTATATAAAAGGTCAAATTACAACAATGTGTTCTTATAATTAAAAGACTCTCAAAACTCCACCAGAAAACTCTTAGATCTAAAATACTTTAAGCAAAACATAGGATATAAATATAGAGACAACATAAAATAGTCAGTAGCTTTTCTGATTAATTGTAACAAATTTACTAAGAAAGAAGCCAGGGGAAAATTCCATTCACAACTTGTTCATGTAACAGGTCTTTCTCTTCCCCACCATTCAGCTCCCAAATAATGACCTGGAGACTTACTATTAATTTTGAAAGCTCAGTGGATAGCTTAGGCTTGTTTCTTACTTAACCTATATCTTCAAATCTACATTCTTTTATGTGGCTCAGGTACCTTTATTTTGTAATGCCCATGCTGCTAGCTCTGCATCCCAGGAGTCTCCTCCTTTTTCTTAACATCTGCTATGCCCTGAAAATTGCCTACTATTGGCCTTTCAGCTTTTTATTAAACCAATCAGAATGACACATCTTCACATTGTGAATAAAAATTATTCAACAATATGTTCATTTTAAGTTTATGTTTCCAGCCTCCTTCTTCACCCTATTCACATCTAACTGCCTCTTCTGCTCCTTATGTCATTTAGATTAAAGCCCCTTAGTGGAGCCAACTTCCCCTTCTAATCTAACCATGACATATTATTCTTTTTACATCTTATTAATTCTGATTTTTTTCTCTTGGTAGGAATTATCACAATAAAAAATATGTTGCTTATGAGATACATAAATATTCGCTTGGGGTTGGAAAGATGGCTAAGTGTTAAGAGCCCTTTCTAGTCTTACAGAGGACAAAAATTCTATTCCCCACAGTCATATGTCAGCACACAGCATTCTAAGGGACCCAGTGCCTTCTTCTGGAATGGAGGGCCATCAGGCATAAGGATATACATACAAATATAATACACATAAAGTAAAATTAAGGACATTTTAAAATCATTTAATTCTGAGATAGCAGTGCTCCTGAAACTCACATCCTTCAATGCAGAGCAGTCAGAGTGCACATCCCGTATAGAATCTCAAAGTAACAGAGCATGATGATTCCACAGAGCAAGCCACACAATCACATGGGATACACTAAAATACTCTAGGGAATTCTTTGCCACTTCTAACTGCTATAGGGTGACACAAAAGCAAGTGTTCTTTAAGAACCATGTCAAGCGTTTCTGAGCTGATTTGCATATTGAGACATCAGCTACAGTGCATATTGCACAAAGTATCTTTAAAGGCAGCTTGTCAGTGCCCAAGAAGCAGCCTCTAGTCCAGATCTCAGAGATGGGGTCAGCTGCTCTCCTGCTGTGCACACTGCTACTCTGGGTTCCAGGTGAGAGGATGCAATGTTAGGGGACATCCATTGTTGCAATCACTGTTTTCCATGCGTTTGTGCCCTGGTCATTAAAATTATGGCATTAATTGATTTTAAGTGCCCCTTTTTTATTTTATGGCTTTTCTGAATGTAGCTCATGACTGCTGTTTCAGATTCCACACAATAGTTTTACATCAGGGTCCTTTCAGTATATCTGTGACAAAAAGCTGTGCTTTTCATTCCAGGTTCCACTGGGGATATTGCAGTCACCCAATCTCCAGCTCCTTTGGCTGTGTCTCCAGGGCAGAGGGCCACCATCTCCTGCAGGTCCTGCAAGAGTGTCACTGTATGTGGCTAGAATTATATCCAATGGTACCAACAGAAACCAAGACAGCCCCCCAAACTCCTCATCTATGGAGCATCCAACCTAGTATCTGGGGTCCCTGCCACATTCAGTATGGGACAGACTTCACCCTCACCATTAACCCTGTGCAGGCTGATGATGCTGTGACCTGTTTCTGTCAGCAAGGAATAACTTTCTCCCACAGTCCTCCAGGGCTTAAAAAAAAGAAATACCTCTTGGGTTTGCTACTGAGTGAGTCTCAGTCAGTGAGCCTCGTCTTTCCCTAGGCATCTCAACCATAAAATTTTATAAATATTGTTTGTAAAACTGTGAGGCAAATATTTCTTAAGCTGTCCCACCACGTAGGCTTTCCAGTTTTTCAATTTGTTTACTTAATTTCAAAGGACATTTTTATGTTCAGTAGATTGACCTGATAATCATTTTAAATTTACATGACACTTTCCTAATGTGGTGACAAGAGGGCAAAAGAAAGATTGAGACAGAGACAGAGAGAGACAGAGAGACAGAAACAGAGAGATGGAGAGAACTGGAGAGGAGAGATACACCAGGGACAAATGATCCTTTGTAAATGTATAAATCTGGTGACCTGCATCCTCTTCAATCTTCACCTCCTGCTTTTCATCACCTCCTGATATAACATGATATAAATCATCAAAGGCCTAATCTAATGATTCAGTTAGAAAATTCATGGTTCAATTAATCCCAGATGGCTGTATATGTAAGGTGAGATTTTGGAAGCCTTTTGGAAGACAATTAGTAGACAACCCATGACAAAAAAACATATTAAAGGATAACACTTAGGACTCAGTGTTTGAAAAGGAGATGTGTAAATCTGAATTAGTATACAATATAAATTCTAGTAGAAATGGAAAATAGCCACTCACCCTCAGAATAACATAACTGTGTGAACTTTAGTAATTTTCCATTCAAATAAACATCTGTATTGGACACCTGAAATATCTGGGTCATTCATTCAAGATGAAGGCAGGAATGAAGTGCAAGTTTGTTCAGATTGTCTTCAGTTCTTTCCTGAACTTTATAGAAAACCTTTTCTATTATGATGATCATTGAACATGCCCATGAATAAAAAAGGAACAGAGCATGACCTTCTTCATGTGAATATTTCTATCTGGGCCTTCCTAGAGAAGAAAACAAATATGTGGTTGTGGGAACATAGGCACATGACAGTGGTGGAAACAGGAGCACTGTAAAGCACTGCTGCCCATGTGTAAGATGTCAGATGATTCACATGTCATGAGCTCTGTGGGAAGATGACATCGATAAAAACCTTGGAATATGCTAACAGGGTGTGGTTCATCCTTTTCTCTTTTCTTGAGTCACAAATGTCCATTAGTTTAGCAGCTCATCAGTTTTCATGCATGAATCTTCATAACTAAGAATGGTGGTACATTGTTCTCTGCTTTGGATCTTTCAGCATCTAAACTGAGAAACTGTTAGACATAATTTTACTTTTATTTTAATTAATTAATTTATTTTGTATCATATTGCCTTTAACCCAAAAGCTGGGAATGGAGACTCCTCCAACATCAAGTACTGTTTAAGTCATGCATAGTTCTGATCTTATTCTAAATCTCTATTTTAAGAGTTCCTGTGATTAGGTCAGACCCATTAAGATAACTCCCTTCTCTTGAAATCACCTTCTGTCATTATAGCTGCAGAATCCTTTAGAAGAAAGAAAGATCAAACTGCTGCTTGACTGCATGCCTTGGGGATAGTGTGCCGATTCCATGGCCAGGAATTTTTCAGTCAGGAAATTTGGAGTTCTTTCTACATAGTATCAAAATAAGTTAGCAAATGGAGATTGTATACAAGTTGCATATGTGGAACTGCTTATGGTTTAAAGCTTAAATTAAAATTTTTGACAGTGTTTGTTCATGTATGTATTAAGGTTTCACATTTCATCCCACTTAATTTCTGTCTTCCTGCCTTTTTTACTGTTGAGAAAATATTATTTTCCAAATTGCTGGTTTTTGTTTCTAACGTTAATTATAGTTGCTTTCTGAATGTTTGTTATTTATCAGAATATGGGATACACTGCTTAATAAAACAAGACCCTGCTTTTCCAGCACCCATAAGTTACTCACAGATCTTCAGTGAAAGATCACATGGGCAAGTTCCCTTTGCATGATGAAAGGATGATGGGGCAAATCTTGTACAAGTAACCTTAGTGGTAGTTTGCTCATGAGTACACTGGCCATGTCAATCCTAGAAGACACCCTCACAATGTCTGGCTCTTATGTTCTTTCTGTTTCTTCTTCCATGATGGTCCCTGAGCTGTGATCTCATTTATGGATGAGCATTCCACTCACTAATTCACTAATTTTCTTCACTTTGACCAGTCGTGAGCCTCTGCCGTGAGGATAATTTACTACAACAAGACGCTTTTATGATAAATTCTAAGAACAGCACCAGTCTATTCAATTAAATATGAGGATTTACAAAGCAGTTTATGCTGTCCCCATTTAGCAAAACAACAATGGTAGATTCTTCCTTAGGGCCTAAGGCTTCCCCAGCCGTGGTCTCTTGACCATGTTTTTAATTCCAGGCATTATAATATATTATCTTCCATATTTCATGTAAGGCAGAAAAAGATAACTATCAGTTAATCTGAACCACAAATGATGATAGTCTCCACATTTTCTCCTCTTTATATGTCAATACAACAGTGACCAAAACGTATCGAGTGCAAATATGAACTCGTAATGAACATTGTCGCAGACGCTCTTATTGCACTTAGCATAAACCTCACACTGACAGACTTCCCAGATCTAGCAGTCTCAGTCCCATGTTGGCTTCTAAGTATATTTTTTTTGTCTTCTTTCACAAAAGGTTTCCCAGTACCCATACATTTCAGACCTTTTTCCCTTCATAAAAAAAAACATGTGCATTTGTAAAGGACTCCCTTCTGAGCTTTGTAATGCTAAATCTCTTCTCTTAGAAATGCTCTCAAGTAGCTGCTTCTGAAAATGTCATTCCTGTCCTGGTATTTCTGTTTCATCACCACCAGCTCAGTTACTTTTCATATTGTTTTGTTGTTGTTTTTATTAATCATCTTGAGGTTTTTTGCTACTGTTTTTGCTTTGTTTTTTTTTAAAATTTGGTTTGACTGACATGTCTAAGTGATCTTTCATATTTTAAAGTAGTTTTGAGTTTATTGAAGGAGGAAAATTGTCAGTGGAACAGATGTTGAGTTGTTAGTTTCATATAAATGATAATGCATGTATACACTTAATGGAACTCTATGAAAACAGATACAAAAATCTTTATACACAAAAACACACTCATGTACACAAGTATAAACTAGTGCCTACCTGTTTCACTGTGTAGCATACACTAGCACAGGCTGGAGGCAAACTTGAATTCCTCTTTCCTCAGCATCCAAAAGGCTTGGGTTATAGGCATTCTTTATCAAGCTGGGCAGAGGAATGATTCTTGAAATCAAACTATGTGGTAGGTTAAGAATACTGATGATATTGAAGAGTATCTTACTCAGAATGTATAGCAATACCAATCAAAATGGCACTTAACACTTAGGTCTCACTATCACCAGCCATCTTGCCAATAAAACTTTGTAAGTTTGAAAGTGACTGTAAGTTAAAACGTTATCCACATACCACACATTGTGAAATTATAGAAGTAGTTTTGATTGTGTCCATAAACTAAAACGTATGTTGACAGAGATTAGAGTAACACTATTTCTGCTTATAATGCCTAGAAAAATCTATGAAATATAGGCTTTTTCAGGAGGAGACTATAAAAGTGTAGAAAGGTGGCATAGAAAACTGGCTGAAATATGGAGACTCCCTGGCCATGTCTGCAACACAGAGAGTCACCCTCAGCTGCAAGGTCAGTGCTATCTACACAGAACTATAATAGCAAGCTATTAAGCCCAATACCAACAAAAGAAGAAGCAGGCCTATATTCTGTTCTTCTGGGCATCTACCAGGAAATTCTGACTGTTTCAGTGGCAGTGGGTCTAGGACAGAGTTCATTTTCACCACAATCAGCATTTCCTGAAGATGTGACAGGTTATTGCTGTGAACATGGTTGTAGTCTCTTCCTCAAATCCCCGTTAGATGTCAGCCTGTCAGTCAGTGTCTGAAGGAGCAGCTTTTCCTTTATTACTTACAGTCTGGTATTCAAACACCATCCTCTCTGCCCAAGAATCAGTGTGCCCTGACTTTTTCATGAATAGATCTGAAAGCCCAGTAGAGTATTCAGGGTCTAATGTGTTCTTTTATCTAATGGGAGTGACTACATTGTACAAGATGTAATGGTTTGTTTCCTCTAGTTTTGCTTAGTTTGACAGCATGACTTTAATGCTGATTTGATATAAATGTACCTCTTTTTTATGGCTGTGTCCATTAATAGAACAAGTAGTTTGGAAACAATTCAAGAATATTCATTTCATATTAACTAGTCATGTTTTTCAAATAGACAATCTTTAAATTACACTATTAAATAATTTTTCTGAATTGAATTTCTGACTTTCCTTATTTATACATTCATTTGTTTCTGAATTATTTTGTAAAAGAAATACACTAATTATCAGGAGTCAGAGCAATATAAAATTCACTTGAATTGGGCAGGAATGTATATTTCAAATTCTTTAGCAAACACTGAACATGTAAATGATTAAACTGATACACATTTGCCTGTCTGAGTGCAAAAGACTCTGTGTATTCATCATATGGATAAAACATAGATGGGCAGAAACAGAACCTCAGATATTTCCCACGAATAGATCCTGGTCCTTATTCTGTCGTGGCTAAAAAATAAACTTTGTATATATTCATTATACATAGTGTTAAGATTCATAAAAGCAAATTCTTTCAAGATTATGATCTATAAACTACATTTATGCCCTGTCCTGATGAGTTTTCAATGTCAACTTGACACAAGCTAGAGTTGTCTGGGAGGAGGGGGACCTGACCTGAGCAAATGCCTCCATACGACTGGGCTGTGAGCAAGACTATAGGACACTTTCTTAACTCGTGATCGATGGGACCCATCAGTCCACTGTGGGTGAAGATTGCTCTTGATTTGTGTTCCTGAGTTCTGCAATAATGCAGACTGAACAAGCCATGAGAAAGGAGCCAGTAAGCAATACTCTTCCAGAGTCTCTTGGATCTTTTCCTGCTTGAGTGTCTGCCCCAAATTCCCTCACTGATGGACTGTTACCTGTAAGTGTAATAAAAACAAATTCTCCCTTCTTTAAGGTGCTTTGGGTCATAATTTTTCATCACAGCAGTAGTAACTCTAAGATACTCCCCTTAACCACTATTTGTTCTATGCTCCCTTTCCCACAGGTTTCCTTCCCTCTCCTAGTTTCCCTTCTACACAGCCCACACAATTGTAATTATGTTTAAATATCTAAGATTTATAAATTAAAGAGTATATATAATAGCTTTGTTTCTAAACCATATATCTGCTCCCTGCCTCTTCTTCATGGGTCATGTATCACTGTGAATACTTTATGACTGCTTTAAAATGTGGAGATCCAGATACTTGACTGTATAGTAAGGAATTATGATTTTGCATTGATAGACCCTACCTTCTAGATTTATAGCTCATATTTATGAGTAAACTTAATTTTATGAAGAGTAAATCTAAGGCCTCATGTAAACAATAGGTTAACTAATACCATCTATACATTCCTTAAAAACAAATTGATCTGCTGGTTTTTTGGAGCCGACAGATACAGTTGAGAATGATAGCCTTACAGACCATATACAATTGTTCAGGTTAGGTGTGTATCTTCTTACAATTACAAATCCTTTTGATGGTTCTCCCTTTTTATTAGTTATGTTTCTATTGTTGTGATGGAACACCATCACCAAGACAACTTGTAAAGAAAGAGTTCATTTGAGCTTTCAGAGAATTATAGTTCATGATGATAGAAAAAAAGAGGCAACAGGCAACAGACATGATAGTTCTAACAGAAACTGAGGATTCACATCTCAAACTGTATATGTGTATGTGTGTGTACCATGTGAGTGCCATGAATGGAATTATGGATGGCTGAGAACTATCATGTGAGTTCATAGAATCAAATCTGTGTCCTCTAAAATATCAATAAAGGCTCTAAACACTGAGCTGAGTGTCAAGCCAAAACAAATTTCTTTTAAAATATTTATCCTTCATTCTCTTTGCTATTCTGTCTTTCCTTCCCTCATACTCCCCTCCAACCACAGTCTAAACTTCCATATCTTCTTTTCCATTCTCTTATTTCTTTCCTTCCTCTCCACTCCTTTCCCCTCTTCTTCCTCTTCTTTTCTTCCTTTCCACTTGCCCTGCTTCCTCTTCTTTTCTTTGTTATTATTTTACTGGATATTTAGTGCTTCTCTGGATTGTAATAAAAGGCATTTCTACTATGATTTCTGTAAAACTTACCTGCTACAAATATCTTTGATTGTGATTAGAAGCCTGTCATGAGAACATCTAGCCATTTGTGGCCTGAGAGTTCTATGTTGGTCCTTGAACTTCTGTGTTGACTTCATTCTGAGTGATATTTTTACTCCATTTCATGGTTTTTTTTCACTGTTGATATGAGCTGAATAATCTCACACCCCACTGCTGAGGCAATTTACTTCCTTATTTGATGACTGCTTTGCATAGGTCCTTCCTTGCCAACCCAGACCTCATATATTTACAAACCACGATATACTTAGAGAACTGAATTTGTTCCAGAGAGGTAGAGGCATTAATATGGAGTTACAGACCCAGGTCTTCATATTTCTGCTGTTTTGTGTATCTGGTGAGACATTTGAAAGTATTATAATATCTTAAAATAGTTATTTTGTACAGAAATAGCTATTTCCTATAGAAAGTTGATAGTATGCAGGCATAATGCCATTAGAACATTTTTAAATTTCAACATTTGTATTATGAAGTCTTTATGTCTATATGTGTATAATCACTGCTTTTCTCTGATTGCAGCTACTTATGGGAATATTATGATGACCCAGTCTCCCAAATCTTTATCTGTATCAGTAGAAGACAAAGCCATCATGAGCTGTAAATCCAGTCAAAATGTGGGCACCAGGATAGTGAAGTATCAACAGAAACCAGGGCAGGCTCCTAAACTCCTGATCCACTCAGCATCCACTCAGTAAACTGGGGTACCTGATCGCTTCATAGGCAGTGGATCTGGGACAGATTTCACTCTCACCATCAGTAATGTCCAAGATGAAGTCTTTGCAGATTATTACTGTCAGCAGTGGTCTGTCTTTCCACCCACAGTGCTTCAGCCTCCAACAAAAACCTCATCTGAGAGTTTCAACAGATGCTTGCACCACACATAGTCCTGGATCTGCACACATCCCCCTCTGCATGAGAGGTGGTGTGCCTGACTCACTGATGCAAAACTCAGTAGAAAATGAATGAACAGATGGCCTTTGAGAGCCTTTGTAATGAAGGTCTTTATGGAAAAAGGAAGTAAAAACATTTGAGTCTGTTTTTACATTTATATTTTATTTCTTTGTACAAAATATATGGGTTGACCATGATAATTCACTATTGTATAATTCTGAAATAAAAAAGTTCAACTTGTTTTTTCATTGGCTAAAATCAAGAGATTTCAAGGCTATACTCGTTCTGATGGTCTGGAAGAGAACTAGACTTTTGCTATTCCCAGACCCTGGAAGTCTTCATAACTCTTGGACTCCTGAGAATTTCTCTCATGTTCTCCTTCTTGCTTAACTAGGTTTTTGTCATATATAATGTTGAGGTTCAAAAACAATGTCATAGATTTTGACAATATTCGTGCACCTTGATTTCTCCTTTGTGACTCCTGCCTTACCTGTAACTAACCTCCTCATTCCCATAGTCACTCTTACATTTTTATGTGACATACACATAAATATAAACAGATGCACACACACCCACACACACACCCCACATTGGGCGCCAATCTGTAGTGATAGGGGGGTGCAAGCCTGATTTTCGTCCTGCCCGGCTCCCGCACGGCTAGCTTATACCCCGAAATAA
>LOJH01052838.1:5128-16171 GCA_001685095.1 Ellobius talpinus
CAGGACAGGCTCCAAAGCTTCAGAGAAACCCTGTCTTGAAAAAACCAAAAAAAAAAAAAAGACCCAGGCTATTTTGGACTGTCTTCTTTTATTTACTTACTTATTTTTCTGGCAAAGGGCTAGAAAATTTCAGTTCCTGTGTTGGGTGTGGTTGTGTATGCCTGTCACCCCCCAAAAGGAAGGCTGAGACAAGGAGGTGCAAAAGCTCAAGGCCATCTTGGTACAATGTGGTGGGGACCTTAGCTTTGTTTGCTCATTTGTTTTGTTTTAGGCAAGGTCTAGCTATGTATGCATGGCTGGTCTGGAATTCATTATGCAGACCAGGTTGGCCTTAGACTTAAAGAGATCCACCTGCCTCTGCCTCCTGAGTGCCAGGATTAAAGGCGTGCACCACTATGGCTGGCAGAGACCTTAGGGTTTTTTTTTTGTTTTTTCGAGACAGGGTTTCTCTGTAGCTTTGGGGCCTGTCCTGGAACTCGCTCTATAGACCAGGCTGGCCTCTAACTCACAGAGATTCACCTTGCCTCTGCCTCCAGAGTGCTGGGATTAAAGGCTTATGTCATCTCCGCCCGGCGTGGAGACTTTAGTTTTAAATAGAAAAATTTTTAAAGAAAAAGAAAATAGCTTTTCTATGCATGTTCATACAAGAAATCCGAATTAAACTCAGTGGGTAACAACAAACAAGCCCACCCACAAGAATCTAATAAAAGCCACAAAAGCAGAATGGGGGCTTGGGGAAATAAAGGGAGTCAGCAGGAGGGTGAACGAGAGTAGTCTGTGGAATGACCAAGACTCATTGCATACACGTAGGAAAATGTCAAGTAATAATAAAGGTGAGAAGGGATCGGAGAGGAAGAGGGAGGGAGACAGACGTTAAAAGAGAAGGGGAGGAGGAGGAGAAATAAAATCAATGAAGATAGGCAAGGAAAAACAAAACCAAAACCAAAACCAGAATGTACTAGCGGCACCATAGTCTAAGCCCCCAAATTCCCAGCCTCGGGCAGCTATTTCCGTCGGAAGTTATCCTTGTCGCGGGCACTGATGACGCCATGGACGCGCCGGAAAACCCGGGAGCACTCGGCTGGCGCCAGCTGGAAGTGGCTGACAGTTGGCTGGGCTTGGGGTAAGGCAGCTTCGGAAGGCTCTGTGACACCTAGGCTGGGCGGCCGTCGGCACCCCGTGTTTAAACCTCCTGGCTATGTGTGGGATCACAGTCCTCCGAGCCCCCTGCACCCCGCTTTTTGTGCTCCCCTCCCAGTCGGCTGTCCTCCTGGTCCTCATTCTGGGCTCCGGACGCAGCTATGATCTCCCAACCTGCTACAGAGCTTCCCTTATCTTCTCTGAGCCTGATGCATCCCGGATCTGGTCATAGGATGGCCTCCATTCACCACTACCCCTCCCTGGTACCACCACAGCGTGAGCTCAAGTATGCAAAGGTCTTGAATATAATGTATTCGGAAAGCATCCAGCAAGGGTAAACTATCCGGGACCTCATGGAGGCAATCTCGCCGGTGAGGGCGCCTCAGAGAGACCCATAGTGATAGTGACAGCTATAGGGACGGTAGATCCAAAACAACTGGACTTTTAACTTTTCGTCCCAGTTCAGCAGCGGCGCAGTAGCCTCTACTTCCAAACGCCTTTCGCAGTGCATCCCCCCCACTGATACTTAATATTGTGTAAGCGTTGCACTTGGTTGTCTCCGCAGCTAGTTCTGGAACAACCATGCCGTCTTTCCGCGTTCCAGACGCGCAGCGCTATCCACGCAGAGGTGCTATCTGAATTCTCCGTGGATGTGGCCGAGAGGAATGAATGCTGGAGGTCTCGCCGGAACAGTGTCTGACCGAGAGAAATATGTAGGCGGGAGATCTTCTGTTACCTTGTGAGAATGGCCTGTTTTGTTCCCTCTTTTGTTAATCGTTTCTGGTTTGATGATCTGAGTTGGAATGTTGACACAGAATCCTGCCTGGTAAAGCCAATGCCACCATTTCCAGTTTCTAACACAGGTCCTTGTATTCTGGTTCTTATGGTGATCTGTGACAGTGTGGCCACTGACCTGATTAATAGGACACAATGCCTGATTCTGGGTGTGGCACCCCGATTACTTTTAGGAATTGCTCATTCTGATGAGGTCCGCAGGTTCTTGGGGGAAGGGGAACTTTATCAGTGCCTATGTGTGCTTAAGGAAGTAAAAGATTTTGTTGCTGGGTGCATCTCAGTAATCCCAATAATCTGAAAGCTGATGCAGTAGAATTCTGAGTTCCAAGATAGCCGGAGGTATGTAGTGAGACCCTGTCTCAAAAAAGCAAAAACAAAACAAAAACAAATGAGGGGTTGGGAGGTGCTCTGTTGATAATGCTTTGTAATCTTGAGGACTCAAACTTGATGACCAGACCTTATGTTAAAACAGAAAGTTGTGGGGCTGGGAGATAGTTCAGTGGGCCAGAGTGCTTACTTTGTAAGCATCAAGTCCCGACATCTTCTTCATGCCTGCAAACATGCACCTGCAAGTACCCACTCCCAACAACAGATACTAAAGTAAATAAATAGTAAAAGGGACCGTCTCATCTTATTTAGAAAAGAAAGAAAGAAAAAAGAATGTGGTGGGCACAGAGGTCTGTAATCCCAGCCCAGGGGAAGAGGTGTCAGTGGGGTCTGTTGGACCTGCTGGCCAGCCAGTCCAGCTGAATCTGAGAGCTACAGGTTCTGCTGACCAGCCAGTCCAACTGGATCTGAGGGCTACAGGTTCTGAGAGGGCACTTGCCTAAAAAAATGTGGAAAAGGGCTGAGTGGTGGCTTAATGATAGATTGCTTACCCAGCACACATGAAGCCCTAGGTTCTTGTCCTCAGTACTTCAGTACTGACAGGAAAGAAAGGAACCTACTGACTTGACGTTGCCTTGACCAATACTTTGGGATAGAGCACTAGCTTAGTGAGTGAAGTACTTGTCTTGCAGTGTGAAGGGCAGAGTTAAAATCCCCAGGACATATGTCAGAGCCTGATGTAGTAGTATATGTCTGTGTAATTCCAGTTTTCTCGCTGTGCACACAGCGGGAGGGTCATCAGAAACACACAGGCCCCTGGCCTGACGTACCCCACAGTGAACAGACAGCATGGTGGGGGGAGGAGGACCAACACCAGAGTTGTCTTCTGACAGCCATGTCCATGCTGTGGCATGATCCATCCACGCTCAGACAAACGCACATACACAAATGTTCAAATATTAAAATCTGGGTGTGGTTACGCACGCCTGAATCTCAGCATTTAGCATACAGAAGCAGGCGAATCTCTGCTGAGGCCAGACTGAACTGCATAGTGAGACCGGTCTCAAACAATAACAAAAAGAAAACTAAGCCCCGGGACTAGTGAGATGTTTTAGTGGGTTAGGGCACCTGCTGCCAAGCCTGATGAACCAGAGTTTAATTCCCAGGACTCACATGGTGGATGGAGAGAAATAACTCCTGAAAGTTGTTCTTTGCATGCTTTGTGTGTGTGTGTGTGTGTGTGCCCACGTGACGCACACACACACACACACACACACACACTGTGGCACTCACACAGAGACTAATAAATAAAATGTAATTTAAAATAAAATGGAGCATAATTGAGGAAGATATGTCAACCTCTGGCTTGAGCACACATAAGCATGTCTATGTACATCTGTAGACACATGTGCACACATAAACAAGTACACACACAGTCCACAGACAAACTAATAAAAGGGATTTGTTGCCCTGAGGGCAGACCACAGTGTTCATCTTGAGGATGGGCCAGTCAGGGTGTGGATCTCGAACACAGTTGTAAACCCAGGGCAGGGATAACTCCCACAGCTGCAGTCATGCTGTCTTTCCCTGCAGCCTCCAGCATGGACTTCCTGGTTCTCTTCTTCTTCTATCTGGCCTTCCTATTGTTTGGCGTTGTCATGATCTGCATCTTCACAAAGAGCCAGCATTTGAAAGGCCTGGTCCTGGAAGGAGCACAGGTAGCAATCCTTGGATACTGCTGAAGTTTGATGCTATACTGTAGGCATAGTCGGAAGCACTCACCGGGCCAGGTCTTGGGAGTCTTGCCATCAATTCCAGCTCTTGGGAAGCTGATGCAGGAGGACTGGGAATTCAAGGCCAGTTGGGGCTACACAGAAAGATCCTGTGTCCAAACGAACAAAAAGTCATCTTGTTATTTTGCTTTGAGAGAGGTCTAATTTTCAAGGTTGACTGGGAGGAGGGGGACATATGAGCAGAATGCGGAGCATCTGACTGCCCACTGTCATTTGACGTCATACCATCCATCTTCCTTGGGGGCAAAAGCCAAATGGGGGCAATGAGACTGTTTCAAAAATAGAGGGGGAGCTGAGGAGATGGTTGAGTGCTGGCCATGCAGCCGTAACGACTGGAGTTCAGATCTCCAGAACGTGCAATAGTGCTGGCTGGGGCAGTGCCCAGCTTGCAATTTCAATACTTGGAGGCAATAACGGGAGAGCTGCAGGGCAAACTGGCTGGCTAGACCAGCCAAATAGGTGAGCTCGGAGAGACCCTGTGCCAATATGTAAGGTGGAGAGCAACCAAGGAAGATACCTAACACCAACCTCTGACCACATAAATGTGCACATGTGTAGACAGAAACACACTGCACACGCGTGCACCATAACAATGTGAAAAAGTTGGCTGAAAGGAAAGGTACAGAAGCAAGTCCTCTTTATTCTCTTGGGTTGCTTCTCTGCAATATGAAGGAACAGTGGCTAGAATCACCACCATTGGTAGTTGCCTGTGGAAAATCTCACTTGTGTGGGAGTGAGGGGAATGAGAAGTGAGGCTGACCCTTCTGTGATTTCAGGTGTGCTCCGGCTTAATCCCACAATGCCTTCAGAGGGCCGGGCGGAGGCTTCTTCATCAGCTCTTCCATACACGGTATTTGTGGTTCGGGGTTTAAACAAAGCCATATTCAGTCTGGATGACTGAGGGTTGCCATTCCATAGCTTCTGGAAGTGTCTGTGGTTTTCAGGATAGAAAGGGGAAGGATCCTGGAAGTTTTCAGAGTGCTGGGTTTAGGACCTCTCCTGAAAGATCATTTACCATTTACCATTTGTCTCTGAGCTTTGAAGATGCCTGATTTTATTTTTTCATTTATTGACTGATTATAGTGCTGGGCATTGAGCTGAGGATACTGTGCGTGTCTGTCAGGCTTTCTACCTCAACCACTGAACCATATCCCCAGACCAACATGGCCACTTGGTTTTGTTTCTGTTGAGACAGGGTCTCATCCTGTAGCCCAGGCTGGCTTGGCACTGACTGCATAGACCAGACAGACTCGTGGCGGTCCTCTAGCCTCAGCCTCCCCGTGCTGAGATAGCAGTACCAAGCCACTGTGCCTACTGCCATCACGCCTGCTTTCAAGTAAAGATGCTTTAAAATGTCTGTAAAATGTATGCAAGATGTGTTTCTGTTTTTCATTAAAGAATATTTCTGTGTATGTGCCTGAGTGTGTGTGCATCACATGGGTGGAGGAGCTGGTAGAGGCCAGAAGACGGCACTGGATCCCCTGGAACTGGAGTGACGGGTGCTTGGGAGCCACTGTGTGGGTGCTGGGAACTGCACTTGGTCCACTGCAGGAGCAGGGAATGTTCTCAATCACAGTCCCATCTTCTCAGCCCCAATTACTACTACCGCTGCTACTATTATTCTAGACAGGGTCTCACTATGTAGTTCTGGCTAGAGTGGAACTTTTTATGTAGAACTCATAGAGACCTGCTTGCCTTTGCCTCCTGAGTGGTGGAGTTAAAGGTTTGCACCTCCACGCCTAGCTTTTATTTTGGTTATGAGACAACTTTACTATGTAGCTCTGGCTAGACTGGTACTCGCTGTGTAGCCTAGGCTGGCCTCAAACTCAAGGCAAACCTGGTTCATCCCAAAGGTGCTGGGATGACAGGCTTGTGTGCCACATTGGGCCCTTATTTAACCCTTATAGGAAGTGGCTGGCCTAGGTCGTGCTCCTTGGGCTCATGTGATGTCGTCTGGGAGTGGCCTGTGCATAAGCCACCTGTGCTTCCTTCCAGCAACCCCGCCTTCATTGTCCTGCACCTGCTCTTGCAAGGGCTGGTCTATGCTGAGTACACCTTGGAAATATTTGGCTACTGCCAGGAGCTGGAGTTCTATCTGCCTTACCTTCTCCTGCCCTATCTGCTGCTGGGCGTGAACCTGCTGTTCTTCACCCTGACTTGTTCAGCCAATCCGGGTAAGTCAGCTGTCAGGCTGGTCACAGCTCAGGCCTCGTGTTGCTGTGTCACAGGTGACACTGTCCCTAGAAGATGGCAGAAGACACCCCCCCATGTTTGTGCCATCTTTCAGTTTTGAGTGTTTTCTGTTTTATTTTTGGTTTTTGACCCATGGGCTACTTAACTAGTGTACAATCTTCCAATATACATTGTTTATTCTGAGACAGGGATTAGCTCTGTGTCTCAGACTGACCTTGAACTCAGGAGCCTCCTACTTCTTCCAAATGAATATACGTTGTAGTTTTTAAATTTTTCATTTAATTGCATATGTCTACTTGGAGCCATGGTCAGTATGATACAGCTTCCTTTTTATTTTATTTTTTAAATTAATTAATTTGGTTTTTCAAGACAAGGTTTCTCTATGTAACAGCCCTGGCTGTCCTGGAACTCACTTTGTAAATCAGTCTGGCTTTGAACTCACAGAGATCCACCTGCCTCTGCTTCCGAGTGCTGGGATTAAAGGTGTGCATCACCACTACCTGGCTAGGGTTCCACTTCTATAAGTGCATTAGAGAAGAACTGGGAGCGACTGTTTAAAAAGTGCTTCCCAGGGATAAGGATAGTGTTCCAACGTTGATTGTGGTGATCACACAAGCCTGGTGCCCTGTTGACCATGGAACTGAGTATGCTTAAATTGGCTGTCATCTGTAATCTGAGCAGCACGTGGGAGGCTGGAGCAGGAGGATTGTGTCAAGTTCAAAGCCAGCCTGTGCTACAGTGTGAAAACTGACTCAAGAAGCCATATAAAGGACTGAGATGGCTCAGGGGGTAAAGGCACTTGTAGAACAAGCCTGGCAATGAATTTGATCCCTAGGACCTACGTCCTGTGGGAGGAGAGACCTGGCTCCATACTACTGTTCTCTGGCCTTCACGTGTGCTGTAGCCTACACACCTCCACGTAGATTAGTCATTCAAGCACATGCTACTACATAAATAAAACAAAGAAGTGAGTTGGGCTCCTGAGTTATGTCTCAACAAGCCAGTTACTCAACGTGCATTAGGGGCTGGACGGTTGCTGTGTTGGTGAGGTGCTTGCTATCAAAGCATAAGGGCCCTAGTTCAATCTCCAGAACCTAAAAAAAAAGCCGAGTTCTGGGTGCAGTGGTTCTAATCTGGACTCCCAGGGCTGGGAGGCAGAGGCAGAAGGAACCCTGGAGCTTGGTGGCCGGCCAGCCAGCCTGGTCTAATTGCTGAGCTCCAAGTGAGCGAGAATCTGTCTCAAAAAAAAAAGTTGGCTGACTGATATGTAGGAAGCAACATTGGAAGTTGGCCTCCAGCTTCCACACACATGTGCATCTGCATACATGAACACCACAGAAAATAAAGTGAATTTCTTAAAATAGTAAACATTGTGGTTTTAGCTGCATTGTGTTGGTTTGGGTATCGTAGGCTTGGTCAACTATATTGCTTAAAACTGACATCCCTTCCCTTCTTAGGCACCATCAATAAAACAAATGAATCATTGCTTCTGCAAGTCTATGAGTTTGACGATGTGATGTTTCCAGAGAACTCACGGTGCTCCACTTGTGACTTACGGAAACCAGCCCGGTCCAAGCACTGCAGTAAGTGCGGCAGTTGGGGCTCTGCCCGCCCCCCAGCACACACCCGCCAGCCCACAAGGGAATGCTGGAAGAGGAAGCACACACCAAGCTCCATGTGGGCATTCTCCCAGGTTTCCAACAGCCGAACCCAGGACTAAAGCGTGCTCCTTCACACAGCCACACTGACCTGGCGATTGGTGGAACAGTGGACTGAACAGGGGCGGAGGTTGTAGAACACATGCCCCACATCTGTCCACAATAAGTTCTAGACTCACTCTTGTGCCACGCTGGTGTCCACATTGAACTCAAGAGTTTCGCATAAGTCAGAACCCACTAACTTTGTTAATGTCGAGAAATTTTTTTCTGATTTTTCTTGTCCCTACTTGGTGCTCAGTGACTCTAGTAGCTGCACACTGCAGTTCTTTCTTAAATGTGTATGTGTGTGTGTGTGCGCGCGCGCCCATGTTCCAGTATGTGCGGCAGATGTGTGTCCTGTGCGTGTGGGGCTAGAGGTTGGTGCCAAGGGTCTTCTTCATAGTATATATTGACGGTTGGCCTTTTACTTGAATCCACCCACTGATTCATTCAAGCAGTCTAGGTAGCTAGCTAGCTCAGGGAATTCTGTGGCCTTCTGCCTGGGAAGCCACGAACCTGCCTGGCATCTGTCCGTGGTAGGGATCCGAACCCGTATCACACATGCCTAGCAAGCACTCACATCCTGAGCCATCTCCCAGCATCATAAGCTGTGGCGCTAAAAGCCTGATGACAACGGCTGCCGTACTCCCAAACTGTCAGTGGTCAGTCTGTAAGCCACAGTCAGTGTGCCTGCTCTTACTGTCTCCTCAAGGACACAGCTAGCTGTGCCACCTCCTTTCTTTGCAGGGGTGTGTGACAGGTGCGTGCACCGTTTTGATCATCACTGTGTCTGGGTGAACAACTGCATCGGAGCCTGGAATACCAGGTACTTCCTCATCTACCTCTTGACACTGACAGCATCGGCTGCCACCATAGCCATTCTGAGTGCTGCCTTTCTGGTCCGACTAGTGGCAGCGTCGGATCTATACCAGGAAACTTACATTGATGACCTTGGGCATTTCCAGTCTGTAGACACAGTCTTTCTTATTCAGGTAATTCTGCATTAGGTCCCAGGGGGAAAAACCATAAAGCTACTCTTTTAAAAAAATACATTATTTTTATTAATTCTCTGAGGATTTCCTAAATACATACAGTGTATTCTGCCCCTCCCAACTTTGTGTCCTTTTTTTCTTTTCTTAAACCCATGAGGTCTCTTAATGGTGGGGTCATTCACTGGATCATGGTCAACCTCCTAGGAGCCAGACTCTTAAAGGAAACTGACCACCTCTCTCCCAGAATCCATAAACCATCTATGGCTGCTCAGTTAGGGGTGGGGGTTATACTGGGATGTTGCCTGGCTTGATTTTGTGCAGACAGTGACACTTGCCATGAGATCATGATCCTATCTTGTCCAGAAGACACTGTCTGACTCTGATCCTCCCTGCCCTCTGGCTCTTACACTCTTTGTGACCTCCATTCCGTGATGGGCCTTGGGCCTTGGTGTGTGTGTGTGTGTGTGTGTGTGTGTGTGTGTGTGTGTAAGGAGAGAGAGAAATAAATGTTCTGTCCTGTTTATGGCTGAGCTCTCCAGACACTCACTCTCAGCACTTTGACCACTGTCTGTCTGCACTAGCCACTGTCCACTGTGCAAAGAATGAGGTCTGAGATCTGCACTAACCTATGGGTAGAGAAATATGAACTCAGATGTGTGTATGTGTGTGCGTGCGTGCACGTACACATGTGTGCTCGTGAGACAGACACAGAGATACAGAGAGGAGAGAAAGAGGGTTTTGAATCCAGGGCCTCATGAATGCTAGAGCATTACTGTACCTCTGAGCTGTATGTACCGTCTGGTGGGTAAGATTTGACGCATGGGCTGAACTGAGGTGGTGGCTCTGTGCCATCGCATAGGGTCATGGCTGGTGCTCGCAGGTGTCATAGTCTATTTGCTAACATGCATGTTCTTCTACCCCCAGTATCTGTTCCTGGCTTTCCCAAGGATCATCTTCCTGCTGGGCTTTGTCATGGTACTGAGCTTGCTCCTGGCCGGCTACCTATGCTTCCTTCTCTACCTGGCTGCCACTAACCAGACCACAAATGAGTGGTGTAGAGGGGACTGGGCCTGGTGCCAGCGCTGCCCTCTGGTGGCCAGGTCCACATCAGCCGAGCCTCACATCTACCAGAACATTCACTCACATGGGTTCTGGAGCAATCTTCACGAGATCTTTCTACCTGCCGTCCCCTGTTATGAGAAGAAGAAGAACTAGCCTGGGAAGTGGTCTTTGGAATACAGCGCACATCTGTCTGTACAGATGACTATTTTCTAAGCATCGTTTGTGTTGGTTTCTGATGTGAGAGTGTGAATGGGCTTTTGATGGGGAGGCAAAGAAGGGAAGCGGGGCTTGCTGAGCTCCATGAACCTTTCCCGGTCCCGTGGCAGACTCCCCGCCTGCTGATTTCCTGCTAGAACCAATAGCTTCCGAGGGCCGAGTGTCAGGAGGGTCAAGGCTGTGGGTGACAAGGAGATCGCTGTGTCTCTCACCTGAACAAGGACCATACAACCTTATTCCTTGATGTATAGCAGGGTCTTGGCAGCTCCATGTCTCAGGTTTGTGCCCAGCTACACTCTTTCCCTAGTGTGTTCTCCCCCAGGAGCTCTTCATCACCTTAACCAAATCCTCACCGAGGCCTACCTTCGGCAACCATAGGGCTCTTATTCCGAGTGGGCCACACTCAAGACTTTTCTGCTCTGTTTAAAAACTTCCAATCTTCACCGCCAGCTAGTTCAGTATGAAGTGTAAATGATTGCCCATAAATTGTATAGAAATCCTGGGGTGAGAGTGGGGGGTGTTGTAGGGTGGGAGGGTTTTTAGGAGCAGGAAGCCTGTGGGCTGCACCTTGTATTAAGATTCCCATAGTCCTCCTGGGCTAGGCCAGAGCATATCTGTCTGGAGGGGCCAGGCCACAGGAGAGAATTAGGAAACACCGGCGCTGGGAACAGGAGGTGGAAGCAGGGCGTTTGGGGGGAAGGGGTGCTTACCAACATCATCGGGCCTGGTAGCCCCGGGGTTAAGGATATGCCCTTGGGTGGTGGGAAGCAGCAGAAGGCTTGCACACCTGGTGGAGGATCAGAAACGTTTCCTAAGAGGCGGGGCGGG
>LOJH01052840.1:0-12283 GCA_001685095.1 Ellobius talpinus
GTAATAAATATACAATTCTATTCCGTACTATGTGTCTGCCCACATGTCTCCCACCCATGCGCCAGCCCATTGCCGCCACCGCCTTCGGGGACTCACTGTGCTGCCTGTACCAGCCCGCCCCGCTGCAAGCGGAACGGGCCAGGGCTCACGGCTGCTCAGACATTTTTTAAAAAATCATAAAAGACCGTACTGCACTCCAAATCCTTGTGGCATCCTTTCCACCCCATATACATCTCCCTTGTATAGATGAATAAACATAGCATAGCACAGCACAGCACATTATAGCATAGCATAGCATAGCCTAACAAGGGTAGCTGCGTTCAATACACTCATGTGACTGTGTAATGGTAGAGTTGTGAGTCAGATTAATGTGTGCCAGTGATGACCCTGTGTGTGAGCATCTTTACCTCCCTCCAGGCTTAAATACTATGGGAGCCAGGGCCTTGTTTACAGTGTTACAGAACTGAAACCCATTCATAAGACAGTAGGCAGCAGGTAGGTGTATGTGAACCTCGAGTTAGTACGTTTGTTTAATAGAATATGATCGCGTCACAGAAAGGAATGACCTTCTGGCATATGCTGTAACATGGATAAGTCTTGAAAACATGTTGCTCGGTGAGTTACAATGGGACCCAGGCTGCATGAGTCCACATTTATATGATTTATCATAGGGAAGTCCAGAGTGAGAGAAAGCTGATTGAGAGTTGGATAGAGTGGAGCATAGAGGTGCTTACTGCTTTGTAGGTGAGGGTCTTGTGTTGGGAGAGTGACCATGTGTTATTGGAGATACTGATGTACCACGTTGCTAGTATATAAAATGCTCCATAAAATGTTTTTCCTGACATGTTGACTCACTTAGCAAGATGATGAATGATTAAGAATACATAGGAACAAAACACTCCAGCTTCAGGTTAAAGATTTCCTAAGGGTCAGGAACGGGTACAAGGTGGACCATTTTCAACTAAACCTGTAACCTCCAGTCTCTCCTTATCTGCTCCTTTCCTCTCTTCTCTTCTCCTGCCCTCACTTCCCTCCCTCCCTCCCTCCCTCCCTCTCCCCTTCTTCTCTTTCATCTTTTTTCCTCTTTCCTCCCCCATCCTCTCCCTTCCTATTCTTTCCCCATTTTCTGTCCTTTTTTTTTCTGTTCCTATTTTATTTTGTTGATTGTTTTTATTTTTTTCCCCTGAGGCAAGTTCTTGTGCTGGAATCCAGGGTAGCCTTGAACTTATGCTTTGGCTTCCTGAATACTATAATTATAGATAGGTGCCACCATTCCCATTTCAAAATTAAGTAACTTTAGCAATTTATTTTGGTAAAGACCAAGAGTCTAAAAAAGGATATTTATACTCATAGAATTTCATCTGAAGGACACACTAGAAGCAGCATGGAGAAAGCTGTAAGTAAAGGTGCATTGACCGCAGTGAAACCTGTTTAGTTTTTCACTGTTGTAAAGTATTTTTGCTGCAATAAGAGGTTAAGTTAAAGGAACATTAACAAAAGAGCTATTTTGCAAGAATCAAAATTATATTCTCAGGACATTTAATGACAAAAACAAATAATTATAATAAGCCATTTAAGGAAACACATTGGTTGCCAGGGAGTTTGGAGCATTCATCCTGGCCTAAAAATAACATGTGTATGAGACATAAGGCTGAGACAGGCAATGACAGAATGTCAATGGGCCTCTGTTGCCACATGATAGCTGAGGTCTATCTTCTACTTTCTCTTCAACTGTGCTTTTCAAGTTTCCTGCAAAGGCCAATAACACACTCCTTTCAGCCTTAGCAGCACATCAGTAGACGTAACATAAAACGAGGACCAACTGTACCTACTCACTATACAACACCCTAGAAAAATTTAAGAAAAAAATAACATGAACAGAACTAAAGACTTCAGGATATTTGCCTAGTGCTTTTCCTCTTCTTTACTTGCCCCCAACCACTCCCTTCCTTTGATTCTTAAATGTGCAGTTTTATTGTCTTTTCTGGTTCAAGCCCAAATTCCCTCCTCCCATCCTTTCTCATTGAGGAATTTGAAAGCATGGAGTCTTGGCTCCTAGGCCTCTTGGACCGGCCAAGAGTCCGGACTTGTTCTGTGAAGAGCTGCATTTGTTCAGTGTGAAACAATGCTTTCAGCATGTCAATTCATCTTCCTGGCCCGAGTGATGGGAGGCTTCTTTTGCTCATGTTTTACGATGTTTGGTTTCATAAAAAAAATGGTTAGTTTCAAGGCATTGGCCTCTGCTCTCTGTCAATGAGGAATGACTCTGGAGCATGGAAGGCATGTTGAATTTGATCCCAAGCCCAGCTTGTTTTTTAATTATCAGTTGGGACTGCTTAATGGCTATGGCTAAAATGCTTTGTGAGTTCATGAAAGTATTTATGTTAGTAGAAAAAAAATAGAACACTAGATAAAGTGACGGGTGCCTTGTTTTCCTAAAGAAGTCTTGGTGGAATGGTTTAGCCGTGGTGGTAAGACCATCACTGTTCATCACACTGGGGAGAGACAGGGGTTCTACATTTAGGGCACAGGCTACAAAATCTAAAGGAGGCAAAACGAAAGGATTTTCTAGATGAGCTGGGGAACTTCAGGCTGATTTATAACAGCTGGGATGTGGGCAGACTTCTCTTCTGATCACTCCAGAGTTCAAGTTAATACTACGCTCAACCAAGACATGGTAGGGCATTCCTTGGCTTTAATCGAGCTTTGGTACCATGAGATGTTGCGGGCCAAAGCTTATACTATAGTGTTCAGCACAAAACTAAACACACACACACACACACACACACACACACACACCAAGAACACATGCATGCGATTTTATGAGGGGAAAAATAAAAACAAGGTAATTTTGCTTATAGAAGACAAAACAGGGCAGAAAGACATACTACAATAGTACTTGTGTTTCATTATGGTTCAGAGGCCAGTGTCCGCCAAGCAAAGGCAGGGTTAACTGTCCTTGCAGGCCAAGAGCCAGAACTAAACACCAAGTAAATGCCCATACAGCATTACCGGCACATGAACGTACTGTGTCTTTCTGACTCTATGTCGTTTTTGTTAGCTACAGGTATATTTGAGAGAAGGGGACCAAAACAGAGAGAGACATTCATTGTGATTAATCTCAGCTGTCAATTTGTTAAGATCTGGAATTACCTGGGAGATGGGTCTTTGGAGGCGGCTGTTCAGGATTGTCTTTATTGTGTAAATTGAGGAGGGAGGGCCTTCCCAGGGTGGCACCATGTTTTTGTTGGGGCGTTTTATAACAGCAACAGGAAAGGAAGCTGAGATGCCCACTTTGCAATGGCTAAGGAGGGAGGTCCGAACATTAGATTTGTGGCTTTGCAGCTTGTCATAGTAAGAAGCAGGGCCAGTCTTCTCTGCCTCCTTATCTCTACCCACAGAGCATACATACGACCAGGTGCATCTTTTGAATTCTGCTAAGATGGCACAGTGTTATACTGTTCCACCACCTTAAATAATCTCTTCCCTTTTGCCTTTGAAGCGTTCCCATTCTAGACAAGCAGCTAAAAACTCAGCACGCAGGTCAGAAAGCAGCTTTTAAAAAGTGAATGCAGTCTCTGGATTAGGTCTGGTGGGATTTTCCAAAGAAATTATGCAGGCACTTGGCTGTATTGATGCTTGTTTTGGCTGTTGCGGAGTTTTTTTTTCTTCCCCCTGAGCATTTGTTCATTTTTAGCATCCGTCCTCCCCATGATGCAATGGTTGTGCTTGTTTGCAACAGTTATTTCTGGGACAAAGGAGTATTTCTGATTTCTTACATAAACATTTACTTAGTGCCTCTTCTGTGCCTCTCCTACACTCATAGCTGGCTTAGCAACAGGTGAGATCCTTTCCTTTGTGGGGAGGCAATGAAAGACAAGAGATGACTGGCAAGCTGACATTTGCAGTAGATCTCCTGCTTCCTTGGCTTTGTATATTTCTTATGAATCTTCTGTCTCCACCTTCTGAGTGCCAGGACTACAGGCTTATACCACCCTATCCAGTTCCTTGATGTGTTTGAAAATTGTTCGTTTTGATCAAATTTGCTGTCTGTTATCCCAGCAGGGCGGATAATGCCTGGGCTTTGGAGTTAAAGCTGTGTGGGTCCTAGTCACAGGCCTGACCCAACCCCAGAAGAGTCACTGAATGAATCAGAGTTCAGGATTTATTGTCCCTGTTTTGGGGACAAGGATGCTTCAACCTTGCTTGGGTTGTCATGACAATATAATAACAAGTCAAGGTAAATGACACGCATGGAAATATCAAGGGCTTGAATGCTGAGAGGGTTAACTCATGCCCATTAAATGCTTTCTCTGTCCTCTGCTTCTGGCTCTGATGGAAGGGTTAGGATCCTAACTGTTGCTGTTTTCCTCACCCACAGTCTCTCCAGGAAAGTGGTTCTACAGGGACACTCTGTCTTTTCAGGTTGTTCTTTTAGCTATATTTGTTCCCAAGCTCTGATAAGCCGAATAACAATCCCCCAAAGCTGTGTGCCCAAAGATGTCTTCATTCTAACACACAGCCCTGGTGAATATGTAATTTTATGGCAAAGGGGTCTTCACAGATGTGGCTGCATAAAGGATCATGGAAAGGGTAATGGGCTGAGCAATGTAAACATGGGGTTCCTGCTAAGAGGGAGTAAGTAGGTAAGAGTTTGATGTGAGGATGGGTATAGGGAAGGGAAGAGAGGAGCAACACTGCATTGTTATCTCTGAAGATGCGGGAAGAGCCATGTACCAAGGAGTGCAGCAGCTACCGGAGGACAGAGCAGATAAGACATTGCCTTCTTCCCAAGAGCTTCCAGCAGGACCACAGTCCTGAGAAACTATTAAGCATTTCACAAGGACTATACTGCTTTAAGCCACTAAATTTGTAAATTCTTTTTGAAGGTAGGTAGGATTAAGGCTGGGCTAGTACTCATAATGGAGCCCAGGTTGGCATTGAACTTGCTATAATCTTCCTGCCCCAGTCTCTCAAGTATTGAGATTGCAGGAGTGAGCCACTGCACCTGGCTTAACTTGTGATAGCGAGATCAAAAAAACGATATGCCAGATGAAACCTAGAGACCAGGAGACCTTGCCTGAGCTATAGGGAGCAGTAGGAATATACTCTCCAGGGCTCGTTAAGAATTTTGTTTTGTGCATGTGTGTGTATGTGCAGTCCTAGAGATCCAACTCAGGTCCTCAAGAGTTTTAGGCAAACATTCTACCACTGAGCTGCACACCTTGGCCAAGGTACTTAAAAATACCAATAGTTATCAATGTAAGGGAGTTCTTTTTTTTTGTAAGGGAGTTCTTATTGAAATGGATTTGCCATTTCCCTGGAATAATGCAAGTTGAATGAATGCTTGCTACTAAAGCATGGGTAAAGATTGAAAAAAAAATCAAACAGCATCAGGAGCTAAATTTGGATGTTCACATATTCATTAGCACTGTGAAGAGTTTCTTTCAGCGGGGTCCAGTGGCAGTGCATTGTCCTTCCTGTTCACACATGGAATGAGAGATGTAATTTGGATGACAGGGAGTGATGGCTTCCCAAACTCTGCTTTGTGTGTTGGTGATAATTAACCACTGATAAGAAGTCTTAGCAGTCAGATAAAGTGCTGGCCTTTGAACCTCTGTGTGTCTTTGGCAAATTTCAAGCTGCCTTGTAGTTGCTTTGTGAAACCTACTGGCCTGGTAGTTCTGAAGATCAAGGAGGAAGCACATTCACATGAAATTTCGCAATCAATACTGTTCCTTAGTGTAATCTTTTAATCTCCAAAAGACTTATCCCTTTAATTAGACTTAAGGGTTAATTCTTAATTACCTATATACACAAATGTTTATTGCAGCATTATTTAAAAATAGCGGAGAAACATTGGAATAAATAAATGTTAGATAATTGGTGGTTGTTGCTCACTGGAGTATTATGCAACTAGTCAAAAGTGTTGATTAAAATGACTGACACACTAAGGAAAAGCTATGCAATATAATGTCATGGGGAAAGGCACAAAGGAAGGTTGCTTGCATGGTGATTTTGATGATTGTAACTCACATATAAATAGAAAATGTAGCAAAATACCAATATTCACTCTGTTAAAGCGGCAGAATTATAAATTATTGTTTTCCCGTTTCTTTATTTTCCACATATTTAGCAATCTAGTTTTTTACAACTCTAAGGAAAAATTAACTAAATGAAAACACACAAAGCAGTAAGTCAAAACTTCAAAATCATGTGGAAGGTATCCAGGAAAATTATGAATATGCACACTTAGAACTCTAAATGAAAATGCCCAGGGCTCTCTAATTTCCTTGATAGGTTATGATGACAGGAAAGCCAGGGAAGGAATCCTACCATAAGCACTTAGCATGGCATGTGGAAACTGTTCTGGTGCGTCAGCTGTCTGCCTTTCAGCAGACCTATTTGGTTTCATGAGGCATGAAAGAGTTTAGCATCCCCAAAGAGTTCTTTTTTGATCATTTTAAGAACCTCTTTTCTAGTATAAGGAGGGGAGGATGTCCTATCTATGACTTGGTCTTTCCAAGTGTTTGCTGTGTGCCATGCAGTGTGTGCCATGCTGTGTGAGCCATGCAGTGTGTGTCATACAGTGTGAGTCATGCAGGGTATGTCATGTTGTGTGTGCCATGCTCAGGTACATGAACATCATCCTAACTGTAATTTATACTCTGTTTTCTGGGTGTTATGGTTTCAATCTGGAATGATCTTGACAGGATAACATTTTGATTGTTTACTTCCCAGCTGGCAGTGCCATTTTTGAAGGTTGTGGAAACTTTAGGGGGCAGGACCTTGTAAGAGAGTCTATGCCACTGATCACCGTCCTTGGAGGTATGTCAACCCTGGCTGCTTTCTGCTTCATCGTCCACACCCTGGCTGGCTGCTGTGTTGTGACCAGCCTCTGTGATGAGAAAATGAACTAATATAGAAATTATAATCCAGGAGCAAATCCTTGCTGTGATAAAGATGACCAAGTGGTATGTAAGCCTTTGGAGCTGCTTCCAAAGCTGGGGAAGATATGAAAAACTACATTTTTGATGATGTAGTCTAAGAAAGCATTAGTGTGCTGTAAGAAGAGCTCAATGGGCCTTTTACATGAGAGCTTGGGATACCAGAATGACCATAGAGGAATGGCTAGGCTGTACTTACAGGGTTTCAGATAATAACAGGACTCTATCAGTATTCTTGGATGCTTCCTGTTTTGCTTTTTCTTTCCTGATTGGCTACCATGAGGTGGCCTATAGTAACCTTACTGTTCTGCTGCCACAGATGGAGTCGCTCTTCCAACCTCCCCGTGGTTGATGGACCATGTTATTTAAATCTGAGGCAGAATAAGCCTCTGCTTCTGTTCGTTGATTTGTCAGCTATTTTATTACAGGGATGAGAGAAGGGTGGCTATGGTGCATCTTATTTCACAGATTTCACAGATGAGATGCCCAAGAAAGTGAAGAAAACATGCACGAGCTCATGGCCTGCCTGGCTGAGGAACGGTGGAAAGTTCTGCAGCTCACTGTCTCATGCAGGAACTCTGACTGAGTAGACCCCACTCAGTGTGGATTTCGTGCAATGCTCTTATCGAGAGGGCCTACAGGTCTCCTCAGATTCATAGCTCCCCATCATGGCTGTGCATGTACACAGGAATTCTTTTTGAAAAATCCATGCCATAAAAGCATACCAGGTCAGTATGCCTCTTTCCTTCACCTCTTCTCTTGTTTTCCACGTTTCTGCTCAAAGAATGCCACTGCGAACGGGAGCACAAATAGAAACAGATAGATACCGGGAATCTACTCAGGATTTAGAGACTTAGACTTTCCTAAGTTTTCCCAGCAAGGAGGGGTTTTTTGTTTGCTTTTTTTTAACAAGTCTCCCAGGGAATTTAGACCCAGAGCCCGGCACTGAAAACTCTGTGCCAGTGATGTCCCAGGGGCTAAAATAAACAGACAAGCCTTTCCATTCCCTTGAACACTATTTTTGGTGTATACAGACATTTAGGGATAGAGACATTCAGTTAAAGGAGAAAAAATTTTCTTGAATTTGGTCAGATTTAACAGCTTTAGAGTTGTACATTTTAACCAGAGCAACACTGAAGGTTGGTCCGGAAAGTCTTCTGCCCGGGAGGAACACAAGAGAGGGACTGGACATCTTGGTGGACTTGGGCTGTTGGAATGAATCAGTTGTTGGAGACCGGGTGGTGTAAAAAGCAGACAGGTGTCTCAAGAATCTAAAAGTCCAAGATCAAAGTGCGGGTAAGTTTTGTTTCCTGGTAAGGGATCACTGCTTGTGTTTTAGATGGGTAGATCTTTGGTGGGGGTAAGGGGGAAGGAGAGGGAGGGAGAGAAGTGCAAGCAATGAGGAAATTGTCTTATGGAGTCACTAATTCTATCACTGGGACCCCACCCCCAGGACCCCATCTAATCCTAACATCTCCCCATCTTCGGGAAGGTTGGTGCTTTAGCATAAAGCCCGAGGAAAACACAAACATTTGATCCATAACGTTGTTCCTTTGGGAGCTATGAAGTAATTGGCAGGTCCAGCTCAGGGGTATCCAAAATGCCTCCAAGGGGAGCCTAAAGTCTACTTTGGTGTTGAGATGAAGGAATGCTGGTGACCAAACAGATGGGCTTCTAACTCAGTAGCTCTCCTCCCCATTCTACAAGATCAGCTTTTTAAAAAATCTGTACCTGTTTGTGTTTTCTTCCTATTTTGCTAGCAATTCATCTCCAGATACTTCAGATTTCATGTTTCTCTGCCATTGCTCTTTTTCTTCCATAGGATCGAATCCACCTAGTGTCTCATTTGATTTCATCTCTGATTCAGACTTGGAGTCAAAGCAATGGGTCAAGAACAGCAACCTGGGGAAATGTCCGGCCCAGGAATTAGCTGCCTGATTAGGAATTAGGGTCTTCTGCAAGCACAGATATCATGTGAGGGCTGACACTGTGAAGGAGAACCAACTGTAGCGCAGGGACACAAGCAAGGCTTGGGGATTAAGCAGAGCAAGTTCTCTACACCTCTCTCATTAGAGAGGTGCTCAGCCTCTTTGAACTTAGGGTTATATCTCTAAAAGAGATAAATTATATCTAATTTGCAGTAACGTTTGAGGCTAAGAGACATTGACACTGGGTCTAAACTCCAAGGGGCATTCTGACTGTAGTCGTCCCTTTTCTAGGTCTTCACTATGCTCTTGTTGTTCACAGTAGAGGCTGTTCAGGTCTCATGGTGGTTGTACTGTTAGTGATACCTTTACAGCCTTCATAACCCATGCCTGGCTGAGCCTCTCCAGCGTTTGTGTATTCCTGGACCAAGACTTAGAAGCAGACCTGATGCTACAGGGAAAGACTCTGATAGCTACGATTACACTAGAGAAACAAACTTTGGCATGTGGACCCGAATTCAATTGTTTAAATTTGGAGAAAATCTTGCTCAATTAAAGCATTAACCAAAGAAAACGATATAGATAAGAAGAGGAAGATGACAGAAGCCAGCTGTCGCCAGTTCACTCCTAAACAACCTGGTTTTCGTTTGGGGAGCTGCATCTGGAAAGACATTTCTTCTTGCTAGCATGTGTCATGTTTCTGTGTTCTATCCTCCTTTACTAACCCCACTGATCTTCAGAAAACATAATTGCAGCATAATTTAAAATTCTATCAAATGAGCATGTTGGAATTGTTTTCACTACTTCCTGTTTTGGGATGTTCAGTTGTCTTCAGTTCTTGACTTTTTACCAATAACGTTGCCATGAGCATCCCTCTAGAGAAATGTACCATTTTCCAGTTAGGAAGCTGGAAGCTGGCAGCTCTCATGCTCAACCCAACCCTTTTCCCTCTAACTTCCCTTGCTCCTTAATTTGTCTTCCTATATGGACTGCAAGCTTCTTTGAGGGCATTGAGCACCCATAGCTTCTTTCCATTTGTTCCTCTGGAGTGCCTGGGTCTGCGGAGATCCCGCTGTGTGTTTCTACTCTGTTACCCCTCATTTGTATGCCTGTTTCTGGTTCTGCTTGGGTATTTTCCGTCTGGGTTCTTAGCTCTGCTCTTTCCCTCAGCCACTGAAGTGGTCATCTGGTATCTGAAAGCAGAGATGGGGTGGAGGGAAAGCCGTGGAAAATGCAACACGTGGAAGCTTTGCCTTCAGGGAGTGGCCTCCCAGAGTGATAACAGACAGAAAGGGAGCAGCAGACTGAGGCTTTTAAACATTAGAAATTCTGCAAAGTCTAGACAGCTGCTTTGGCAGCCCTGAGTGTGAAGAGGATAATCAGCCAGTATATATATATGGTGGGGTGGGGTGGGGAACAGGCTTCTTTGGATGGAAACCTATGAGGTGACATCTGAGTCAGGCAAAGGTGCCACTCATGGACATTGGGGTGTGAGGCCTCTGAAGAAACTTGGCCCTAAAGGTCACAGGGCAGGAATGATCAAAGCAGGAAAGAGAGAGAGAAGCAGAGGAGAGAACCAGGGCGAGCATGTCAGAAAACGCAGGGGCTGAATGGGGACCGGGTTATACATGTCTTCAAGGACCTGGGAAAAGTTTAATTTTTATTAGAAATTTGATGCAATCATCTTGAATGAAGCAAGAGAGGACCTCATCCTGGGTTTTATTTTCAAGAGACCACTCTGCTCAATTTTATCTTCAACATTCAACTGAAGAGTTGCTCTACTTGCTAAGACACCTGCTAGAAGATTTGTAGACCAGGATGGTTTTGAACTCATAGACATTTGTCTGCCTCTGTCTCAATGCTGGGATTAAAAGTATGCATCAACACACCCAGCTGTTCCAGGTCTCTTTTTGTGATGCATCCTGATACAGCGTTCACTTCTTCCTCTCTCTTTGTTGCCTGAATCCTGAGTTTGTTGAACAATGACATATGGCTGTCTGTATCCTTCCTTTTCAAAATCCTTTCTAGGAGACCGGATGATATTCACCAGACCAAAGTCTGGCCTATAAGGGTAGGATCAGACAGCTCATGGGAAGGTTTGGGGGGCCTTGGTTTTCCTGATGAAAAGACACAGATCTACGTGGCAGATCCCCCTCTCCTCCTCTGCCTGCCTCTGACACAGAGATGCTTTCTGAAGGGCACAGGCACTCTGCTATCACCTGATGTTAAGCAAGAGCACGAGACATGACATTTGAAGGCACACAATAATAAGAGAGAGACAGCCCAGCTCTCTGGAGGCTTTAATGAGCATCGGAACCCATGTGGTGACCACTCACCCTGTTTCATGAAATAACGCCAATGCCAATTAGTGTCAGTGTCTGCTACTCCGGCTAGCATTCTTAGTTGGCACACAAAACTATTTCCTTGGGTCATTCCGTGGAATATCACTGGAGTTCTGAACACCACCTCAGTATGTATTAAAATTGACATGATTGATGACTTCAATTTAAAGCACTGTGTGTTGTGGAATTGGGGCTCTTGACCTCAGATGCATTGGGGATATGTCATTAAAATGGCAGCGGATGTAAGAATGGTTTCCACAGACGCCCTCTGCCAGAGATGCACCATGCTGAAGACTCTGGGGCAGGTAATTGGGATTTCTCTTTCTCTCAGTTTGGTTTACCATGATCTTGGTTCCCATTAAGAATCAAATGACACAACTATAGCCAGCCTTGCTCCAACCTTTCCACTTTAAAGTTCCAAACACACATCAAAGATCAAAGAATGTATAATTTAAGTGATCCTGATCATGGACTCATGAAAGCATCTTTGGATTTGCTCGTCGGCTTTTCCATGGAGAGCTTACTGCTCCTACTCTTCCTACCACACCCTCTCTGAAATCTATACTCTATAAACTAGCATGATCAAAGCCTGCTGCATTGTAGTCACTCTATGAAATCCTTTGTGGGCATTATCTGTACCCTGCATTTAATCTCTACCGTTATTTAATCACTAGAATTTATTTTCCTGATGAAAATCAAGACCCAAAAAAGTTAAGTGACTTCCCCAATATATCCAATTAAGAGTTAGTACCTAGTGGATTAGTTACTTCTTTTTAAATCACTGTGATCACATCCCTGATAGAAGCATCAAAAGGGATGGCATATTTATTTTGGTTCATAATTTGAAAAGATACAGTCCCATAATATGAAAAAATCAAGGTAGAGTTCAAGGCAGTGGGATAATTCAATGATCTACATTTTGGTGAGCAGGAAACAGGAAGCTTAGGCTGGATTTGGATCTGGCCCATAACTCTCAAGCCAAGTTCATGCCACCCAGTATCTTCCAGTGTCTTCCACTGGTGTGGGAGAATTATCTGTATTCTGTCAATCATGTATTTTAATAAAACGC
>LOJH01052841.1:0-12283 GCA_001685095.1 Ellobius talpinus
TGTGGGTCTCTGTCTCTATCTCCATCCATCGCCAGCTGAAGGTACCCTCCAGTGAGTACACAATTATTTACTAAGATAACATAGGACAGAAATAAAGAATCAAGATATCTGCTAACATGGAAGAGCAAATAACATTGTAACTGGAGAAGATAGTCTTTGCTGGCTACTGGCTGTGTCTTTGTCTTCATCTGTGATAATTTATAATTACTTTGTAATAATTCATAGCTTATATATTGCATTAAATACATATCTGAATAAACTTTATAAATTAGAAATAAAATGAGTGTTTACTTAAAAAACAGATTTAAACTACTCGCAGAAGAGTGTCAGTGTGTCTACCTGGGCCATTTTCCAAAGAATTGGAGAACAGGAATCTGGCAGTGGTTAGCCAGAAGGTCAAACTTTTAATCATATTGTAGCTTTTGTTTGTTTATAAGACTAAATGAATAAATGAAAGTTATACCCTGGGGTTTGTATCAAAGATCAAAGCAGAGGAAGCCAAATTCAGCCACTGACAAAAACATAACAGCAGAGAAGCTGATGATGGAAAGATCAGAAAGCAGAACAAACGCTAAAAGTAAAATACTTGTTCTCTTTTACTAAGGACTTATCAACCATGCTGTTTGAGAATTTGCCGACATAGCTCAGAGTCACAGAGTAAAAGAATCATGAATCATAAATGTAATATTGTATCATATGGACCCTATTAAATATTTTACCACAAGTTTTCATAAGTTATGTAAAAACATGGTTTGTTGAATATTGTCAGTTGTCTTAAGGTCCCCAAAAGAAATATATATATATATATATATACATAAATATATATATGTATATATATACAGACCTCTAGACTAAACTTGCACATTCTTATACTATTAGACTTCACCACCAAAGCCCAGCATGATCCTCTAGAGCTAAATCACCTCTTTGTCTGGGTTAACAGGCAAACTTAAAGGATTTGTTTCTGTTTTTGCTATTTCGTACCTATTTTAAGACAGATAGTAAGAGAAATTTAATCCAAAGCCATGCATAGCAGCATGTGCAAACAAAGACAAGTGACAGTGCCTACAGTGTTTTCTTAGGAGAGCCATCTTCCAATGGAGAAGAGCCCAGGGCTTAGAAGTGGAGGATATAGAAACCCTCCAGAGAGATAGACTCCCAGAAGCATAGGGTCTACATCTAACACTGTTGGTCTGAAGTTTGAACTAGGGATAACTACATATATTCTTGGAAATAGATTGAAGAGAAAAAAGACCAAACTGCAACACATAACACTGTGTCCAAGCATCTTGGAATCTATGCTTTTCCCTTGTTTGCACTGAATAATGGTTGCCCATTGTTTAACGGCCTTACAAGGTTCCATATACTGCTCTGAATTGTTTTCAATGCTGTCAGTTGCACAAAGTTTAAAAATGGGAGTCAAAGGTACTAAATAAATATATAAAGTTATTTATGGCAAGGAGGGAACCTGGGGTTACATTAAAAGCTTACTGATTTTCAACACCAAGTCACAGTCTTCTTATGTATCAGTTTAAATACATGATCACTTACACATTTTTAAATTACATTTATTTTATCTTAGCTTTTGATTTATTGTTTGTTCATTGACAACTCCAAATATATATATATCACAATTTAATCTTCCTCTTCACCCACTGACTCCTTACTTACACTCTCCCATCTTGACCAACCCTCCCTTCTTTAAAAAGCCCTTTATAAGTTTCATGATTTTGTATTTTGAACTGAACCCATTTAGTTTAACTGTTGGTAATCATGTGACCATTGAATTCGAACTTTCCATGGGATGCTGAAGGGACCCCTGGTAGGTAAATAACTGAAGGCAATGACTCCACCCCTCATTAAATCTATTGGTAAAAGTTTCTCAATTAGGGGCAGGGCACCTTGAGCTGCCTGGCCTTAATCCATGACTGGTTACAAATAGGGACAACTTTTGTATGGATCAGCTAAAAGCAGTCAGGGCTGTTGTGAGCTCATTATTGCAGCATCTGTATATTATCCAGAAGATGGCATATCTCAGGCCTTCTCACTGTCTTTGCTATAAACCATATGCCCCATCTTGTTCAAGGATATCTGATATTACATGGTCTGATAATTATGTCTTCTTTAAAGCTGAATACTTAATCAGTTTGTAGACAGAGACTGTGTTTTCATTTCCTGGCCACCCAGACTCAAATAATCACATAGAAACTGTATTAATTACAACAATGTTTGGTCAATGGCTCAGGCATATTCCTAGCTAACTCATATCTTAAAGTAACCCATTTTATTAATCTGTGTATCATCATAAGGTTGAGGCCTACCTGTAAGTTTCTGACACCCTTCTCCTTCAGCAGCTATATGACATCTCCCTGACTCCACTTTCTTTCCTCCTCTCTCTTTGATTGAAGTTTCTGCCTCACTATATTCTGCCCTGCCATAGGTCAAAATAGCTTCTTTATTAACCAATGGTAATACAACATATTCACAGCATACAGAGGGGTATCTCACATCATCTATCACTTATCAGAATTTTGTATGACCATGTGTCCAATTTTTCTGATGCTAAGTGGAAATCAATGTTTCTATGATTGGGAATCTAAAGGAATAGTGCTAATATTTAGAAGACAGAAGTTATGTCAACTTATTTATATAACAGTATTCAGCTTTCTTATGGAAACTAAAACCTCCCTACCCTGGATTTTAAACTGATTTACAAAGATAGTCATGGATTTCTTCCTGTGAATAAGGCTTCAAATTCAATAAGACAAAGATTGGCTATATTCATATCATTGTCAATGTTTTACTTGTAGCCATATTATGTCTGGTATATTGGTTTCCAAGTTCATAGGGTTCAGAGCTAGGCAAGATCACTCATGGCTCATCTACACCCCAGAAATTTGAATAATGCTTTCTTGGACTGTAAGTGCCAATCAATAGGAAGAAACTTTTTATTTCAGTATTAGCATTTCTCTATAGAGTGCAATCAAAATGTGTGAATTTTCAGAAATAAGGACTTATCAAATAGTTTTATTGGGCAACCAAGAGGAATGGAAAATGCCTGTATTGTTTTATGGATCTCTATGAATCTCTTTATCTACAATTCACAAGGAGGTATCCCACCCCCTGGAACTGATGGATTTGTTAATAACCCATAGCTTCTAGCAGAAAATTTTATTAGCCATACAGATTATATCATTTCAAGTCTTTTTGGTAAAATAAATACATAAATAAATTTTCCAATTTGATTGCAAGATACTAGGTTTCCACATGCTTTTTTTCTTTCTTTCCTCATTATGGTTAATCATTTCCTCTGCCTGCCATGTCTCCTGTTTCCAAGGCCCTCCCTTCTTTAGACTTCTAATCCGACAAATCCCTCTTCTCTACAGTTATATTTACATGCTTTCTATTATTTCTCTTTACTTAGGGTACACCTCTATCTCCATGGTCAATTTCTCGTCCACTCACTTCTGTAGGCACTCTAAGTTGAACACAAATTTCAAGATTCAAAGCTACAATCCACATATGAGAGGAAAATATGTGGCAATTGTTTTCTGTGCCTGGGTTACTTCACTGATTATATTTCTCTGGTTCCATTACACACATTTTATAATCTCAGATTTGTTCGCAACTGAATAAAAAATTATTGTACATATGTATTACATTTTCATTACCTACTATCAGTTGATGGAAACATTGTCTGATTCTATTTCATAGTCATTCTGCAAATAGAGTGTCAATGAATATGGAACAAGTATCCCTGTTGTAGGATGAAGAGTCTGTTTAAGTATTTTGAGGAATCTTCACATGGATTGCCATTGTGGTCACAGCAGTTTGACCTCACAACCAACCTCTCAAGCTTCTGTTGGCCATTGATATGCTCCTGATAGCTACTATGACTGTGCTGATGTTGACTCTCAGGGTAGTTTTAGTTTACATTTCTCTGAGAGCAAATAATCATAGAGATATTTATGAAAATGCATATTTATTTCTTCTTTTGAGAATGTATTACTTAGGTTGACACTTTAATATTTGGATTATTTATTTTCTTAATATTTTGGATTTTTAATTTTTGTGTATTCTATCTATTTTTCCTCCAGATATATAGCTGGCAAAGATTTTTCTTCAATTCTGTTAGGCTGCCTCATCATTTAATTTAGTTTCTTTTGTTGCATAGAGGCTTTTAAATATCATGATGTCTCTCTTGTCATTTGTTCAATTCATTTCCTGAGTGATGAAAGACCTATTTAGAAAGCCACTATCTATGATTGTACTGTAGGATAATTCTCAACTTCTCCAATATTTTCAGCTTTACATTTAGGTCTTTGAAAGATTTTGATTTATATTTCTCTGTCTGAGCCAACACAATGCTTCATCTTCTTATTATTATGTCTCTGTAGTATATTTTTAAATCATTGTGTTAATATCTCCAGCATGGTTCTTTTTTTTGAGAATTGCCATGGATATCCCAAATATTTTGTGTTTCCATATGCATTGTGAGTTTTTTTTAAATAAATATTTCTATAAAGAATGGCAAAGTTTTAGGATTAGGATTTATGAAGTTGGTTTGTTTCCACCATCTGGTATCCTCCCTGATTTCATTTCTCAGGGTTTCAAAGCTATCACAGTAGGAGTGCTTCAGCTCCTTTATTAGTGTTGTGATTTGAATAAGAAATGTCTACCAGTGGTTCATATGTTTTAATTCTGTGAACCAGTTGTTGGCACTTTTTGGAAAGGTATTGGAATTTTTAGGAGATGGAGCTTTCTGAGGAAGAATTTCACTAGAACTTGTTCTTTCTCTCAGTTTTATGTATATTCATTAAAATGTGAGCAGTTAAATTCCTGTTTCTGCCTCCATTCTTTCTCTGACTATTGTCATGGCTTCCCCATTACAATGAGCACTTTCTCTCTGGAAATTTTAGTAAAAAAAAAGTTATTTTTGTTGAAGTATGTAATGGTATGAAAGAGAATGGTCTTCATTGGCTCATATAAAGAAATAATGGAAGAGTTTTGGAAGAATTATGAGATGTGGCTTTCTTAGAGGAGGTGTGTCACAGATACACCCTGATATGGGCTTTGATGTTCTAAAATTCCATGCCTTTCCCAGATTGTTTGCCCTTTCTTTTTTCCTCTCTCTTTGTGCATCACAGTTACTTCACCTATGTTATGTCTGCCTACATGTTGCTGTGTTCCCTGAAATGATGGTCATGAAATTCAACTCTCTAAAACTGTGAGCCGCCAAATTAAATGCTTCTTTTTTAAGTTTCCTAGGTCATGGAATTTTTTGAGATCAATACAAAAGTATCTAAAGCTGAAGTATGTACTACAGAGTGAGGTACTGCTATGACAGGTTTAACTGTTCTGGCTTTTGGAGAGGTGTGGAAGACTTTGAGACATTGGACTAGAAAAGTTTTTGAAAGCTAAAAGTGGAGCTGTATGGGCCATTGTGGTAGGAGTTTGGAAGACATCAATGCTAAGAGCAAAGTGGACTATGAAGACCCAACTCAAGATGGTTTCAGAGGGAAAATATTAGAAATTGGAATAGAGACCATTCTTATGATATTTCTGCAAAAAAACAAAAAAGGTGCTCTTTTATCCTGTTTTAAGAATATTCTTGAGGCTAAACTGAAAAGTTTGAACTAATTTTTCTGGCAGATAAGATTGTAAATATCCAAAAATTAACACAGGAAAAAAGATAATATCTTCAATAAATGATGCTGGGGAAAGTCCTTCTGGATATGAGTTGCTTTTACTGGTTAATGAATAAAGAATTTGTCTTGCCTGTGATAGAGAAGAATAGAGCGAGGTAGGAAAACTAGCTGAATGCTGGGAGAAAGTAGGCAGAGTTGGGCAGCTACATGGAGAAAGACACCAAACCTCCAGTTGGAACCTTGGCAATAGGATGCAAGCCTCATGGTAAAATACAAAATAATACAAATGGGTTAACTTAAGATGTAAGAGCTTGCTAGGAGTATGCTAGAGTCATTGGCCAAGCAGTATTTAATTAATACACCTTTGTGTAATTATTTTGGGTCTGGGCGGCTGGGACAAACAAGCAGCCCCCTGTGCCTGGATCAAATGAGCTAATATGGTTTGATCAAACAAGACCCACTGAAATAATGTCCTAGATGGTCCGACATCCATGGCAGCTTTAGGACTGTTGGCTGAGATGGATACCTCATTTCAGACTTGATTAACAGCACCCCTAATCATCAGGAAGTAGTCTAGACAACAACACCCAAATTCCCTAGATGACTGTTTATAAATGTTTGCTTACAAGTGAGTTAATTTAATGTTTAAGAGCTAGCTAGCAATACCCTTAAGCTATTGGCCAAGTAGTGTTTTAAATAATATAGTATCTATGTAATTATTTCAGGTCTGAGTGGCTGTGAACAAATGAACAACCTCTGACTACACAATTGGTTTCTAGCATGTTATGTTTTGCTTTAATAGGAGAATATTAACCTATTAGAGTATGGAGCATTGAGACGAAAATGTTTCACTCTGTATGTATATTTGGGGCTTAAATGGCTCACTCAAATAGCACATCATCATGTGAAAAATTTCCCCTCAATAATCTGAACCTGTTCATACACATATATCAAAGAACATGTCCTCTCTCTGCTCCATAACACCCATCTTCCACACATGACCAATATTGAAATTCTAGGGCCTTCAAACCTATAGTTCAGGCCAAGGGAAACAGTAATTTTAACCAAAAACAAACCATTCACCAAGGTCCAGATGGCCTCCTAGAACCCAGTACATTAATGTGCAATGAGCTTTGAAGAAGTCAAACAGATACCATGAACACAAAAACAGTTTTAAATATTGTAGTAAAATTCCCAGTTTTAAAATATAAATTAAGCAAAAACTGGTAAGGATGAGGATGGGCCTGTATAGAGGTAATATATATTATAAAAACATTGAATAGTTCAATATATCTAAAAGGAAGCTACTATTCATATAAATATTATGAAATTACTGAAGAAATGATATATTAGAGTATAAAATGAGAGTAACTTTTATTTGGAGATGTGTGATATTGTTGCAGGGGGCTGCTTGTTTGTCCCAGCCGCCCAGACCCAAAATAATCACACAGAAACTCTATTAATTAAATCACTGCTTGATCCATTAGCTTTAGCTTCTTATTGGCTGACTCTTATATATTAATTTAACCCATTTCCATTAATCTGTGTATCACCATATGTCTGTGGTTTATCAGGAAAATTCCGGTGTCTTTGTCCTTCAGGGCTACATGGCTTCTCTCTGACTCTGCCCATTTTTCTTCCAGCATTCAGCTTACTTTTCCCCACTTAACTCTCTTTTACCCTATCAGGTCAAGCCAGTTTTCATTATTAATTATCCAATCATCTTCACAGCAAATAGAGGGGAATCCCACATCATGTTATATTGCTAGAAATAGGAACAATGGAGGGTGTGTGCCTGCCACATCTATTTCATCAAATAATTTTAGAAGCATTTAGTTCTTCTTTAAATGTTTTATGCCATTGCACTATGAATTCATATGGACCTTCAAATGCTGCAGTTGGAAAATGATGATAATGATGGTGATGTTGATGTTGATTATGATGATGGTGATGATTGATTCAACTTCCTTGTTTATTATAAGCCTATTTAAACTATTTATCCTCATCTTGATTTGACTTTTGTGTGTCAGATGTACCTAGAAAAAATCCCAGTAGCTAGTGTGGCTACTGGGGTTAAAGGTGTGCATCATTGCTTCCTGGTCTGTAAGGCTGGCCAGTGTGGCTGATTTACTTTTCTAACTTCAGGCAAGCTTTATTTATTCAAATCCAAATGTCATGTTGCTACATTTTTTTCACTTTACTTTAAAATTCCCTGAACTTTTTAAGCCTGTTTCTAATTAATCTTTTAGTAGCTTTGTTCTAAGTTTTATTTAAGTTGTACTTGTGGATGAAAATGTTCATCTTTGAGGGGAGATATTATGATTGTTAAGAACCAAACAGGTTTTAAGTGGTCTATGGAGGAGAAAGGAAAGGAGCCAACCCAATGGTGCATATGCTGAAGACTGGATGAGAGGTAACCAAGATATTGGGCTGCCTTTGAAGGAGAAAACAGAGGCCTCTAGCAAGTAGCATGGTCTAGCATTGGATCAGGTAATTATTTTTTTGCTTATTAATAAAGATAAAAAGAAAGGCAAAATGGAAGATATCTACACAGAAAAATCATGAAAAAGATAAAATACTTTGTTATGACACAGATTATATGAGTTTGACTTTGGAAATATAAGTTTGAATGGACCACATAAAGTGAAATATAAAGGATTATGAAGGTACAGTTATGATTTATTCAATATTGTAAAGTTCAGGAATGCTTTATAATAAGGAGTGCTTGCTTTTTATGAACTATAAGTAATGCCATTTTTGATCAGTCAAATTAAATTCTTATAGACACATATAAATTTCTATACCACAAAAATATAACACAGAATAAAATTAAAATCTACACTCTTTCTTGATGGAGTGCGTAGATAATTATGATCTGTGGCACCATTTTAACTTTGCAATATATATTCTGCAAATATATACCATCAAATGATATCAAGGATAAGACTGATATTTGGCCTGACCAGAAACACAGGTTTTCTCTGTGAAAGTTTCTACTTATAATACTAGAATTATTTGGACTTTCTCCTCTGAATCTTTTTTACCCGAATTTTCATATAATAAAAGTAAAAAATTCTACTAAGGAAGCAGAAACTAACCATTTAGAGTTGTATTCTAAATTACTATGATGAATAAGTGTTTAATAATTGTAATAACTTCATAACCCTTCACAATCTTACAGGTAATTATTATTTTAGACTATAAATACTACCTCCAAAAAGCCAAACTGTCATCTAGCTTGAATCATGTAATTGTTAGTCTTCTGTTCAAAGTTCTAAACCATAGCAACAGAAATGTGCTCAAAATTTTAAGGAATAAAGGTAGGAAACCAGAGCATAATTACCAAAGAGACCAAAGGTATGCGTTTAAATCTACTTAAGCATTTTGTATAAATTAATCATTTAGTTTACTTATGTAAATTTATATGTACACATACATGTGCGTGTGCACATTTTCTATATTAGTGCATGTATATTACAAATATATTACATGCATATCATCTATAAAGGTGAATAATATATATTCTATACATGTATAGGATGACTGCATATATTCATTACACTTATTGTTGTAGGACACTATTGTCCTCTTAACAGTTATCATCTTCTTTAGAGCATCTCTAGTTACATCTAATAAAAGCTTCAAGATAAGTTCCGCTGTCAATATTCTCTATACAAGGCAGAAGGCAGGAGTGAATGAGGTCATTGGATTCTCACCTAAGAGATCAGCCACTTCGTCCTGCACATCCTTCAGTGGGATGTCTCCTTTAGAGTTGTTGTTGGTTCAATTGACTCCAAGACACCCTCAAGAATTTAGGGTATTGTCATTGCCTTTGATCACAGTCTAGAAATTGAAGTAAGTCCCTTTTGCTAAAGCCTTCATACATTTGAAACATGGGACTTGGAGGAATCAAGGCAGAACTGACCTAGACGTCTCCTCCATGAGGAGTAAATAGTTCTTATATTACAGAAAGAGCTGCGCAAACTGACAAAGGTGAAAAGAAGTAATATCCCTTCCTAACTGTATACCCTATGAAAAGTAACAATTGCTGTTACCAGAACACTGAGAAATCTTGAAAGGTGCAATACTGGTACTTTCATCTTGGCCAACAGTCATCTAATAGGAGTGAATTCATGCAGCTGGTAAGGCCATGAACTCCAGAATACAACCTACTGTTACCACTTCAACAAACCAATATTATTTCTAAATATATTCTGTTTACCTTTATATACACAGATAATTATACCTTGTCCCTCACCAAAGAGGCTTTTTATTTTAAAGCAAATGGAGACTATTACAGAACCCACTACTGGTCAAAATGCACAGGAAAAGCTGGCTGCGTGGTGTGTATATGTGTGAAGTTATGATAGAAATTAGATTAAAAAATAAATAATTCTGCTAATCATTAATCATATAATTTGAATATCAGCATAATGTTGATAAATAATTTACAACTGACATGCAGTGTTAAATGTTAGTAAAGTCTTTTCCAAATGTTTATTATAAATGACATACAGCACACATTTAATTATATTTTTGATTTTATATATAATATATTTAATATAATTATATGGATTTAATAATAAAAAATATTTAGTTCTTTCCTAGCTCTGGACATGGATTATTTTATTATACCAGAATAAAATAAGTAACAATATTTGGCATTTAACAAATATTTTTATATTAGCTTTAAAATTAGTTCTTCAAACTTTATATTCAAAGGGAAGAATACATTCTTAAGTTATTTTTCAAAATAGAGATTTATCTAGTTATTCCAAGTCTAAGGAATTATGGTATGATGCTAGGGTAACTGATCTTTCATTTCTTGATAATTTTTTATACTTTTTAATTTGTTAGTGATAATATTCATTATCAATATAGTTGTTATTTACATTTTGGTGTTATTAATAGAGTTTTAGTTTCAGATTATCAATTTAAGTTTTAACTGAATTCCTTTTGTTCAATGTTAGAACAATACCTGTAACTTTTTGTAAAATATTTGGATTTATTTTCTTTTTTATGTTTAATTACTTATTTATTTTTTAAATTTCATTTTTTATGCCAACCACAGTTCTCCCTCCCATTCCTTTTGCCTCCCCATCTTGCCTTCCTCCCCTATCCACTCCTTCCAAATGGTAAGGCCTCCATGGAGTGTCAGCAAAGCCTGGAACATTAAGTTGTGGCAGGACCAAGTCCCAATCCCCTGTATCAAAGCTGAGATACCATCTCATAATGTAAATGGGCTTCAAAATGCTATGTAATGCACCATGAATATATCCTGGTGCCCACTTCCAGGGTCCCCTCAGATAGACCAAGCTGCACAACTGACTCCCACATGCAGAGGGCCTATTTCAGTCCCATGCAGGCTCAACATCTGTCAGTCTGGGGTTCGAGTTCCCATGAGTTTGGTTTAGTTCTCCCTGTAGATTTTCCCTGTCAAGATCTTGACCTCCCTTGCTCATTTAAACCCCCCTAACTCTCTTAGACTGAATTCCTAGAGCTCAGCCTGGAAGAGGATCTCTGCATTTGGTTCAATCAGTTATTGAATGATGGCACTAAGATGACAATTTTGGGATGTTCACCAATCTGATTACTGAAGAAGGCTAGTTCATGTACCCTCTCAACTATTGCTAGGAGTCTTAACTGGGGTCATCCTTTTGAATTCCTAGGAATTTTGCTAGCACCATGTTTCTCTCTAACCCTGTTGTGGCCCTATCTATCAAGACATCTCTTTCGTTATTCTACCACTCCATCCTTCCAGCAACTGGACCATCTTGTTCCCTCATGTTCTCATCCCCATCCCCTCCCTTCTACCACCCCTCCTCACCCCCTGTTCACCTAGGTGAACTCATCTAGTTCCCCTTCCCAGGGTGATCCATATGTCCCTCTTTGGGTCCTCCTTGTTACCTAGCTTTTCTGGAGCTGTGAATTGTAGCCTATTTATCCATTGCTTAACATCTAGTATTCACTTATGTGAAAGTATATGCTGGGTTTGTCTTTCTGGGTCTAGGTTTCTTCATTCAGGATGACTTTTCCTAGCTTCATTCATTTGTCTGCAAAGTTCATAATGTCGTTACTCTTTACCTTTATACACCATTGTATAAATGTACCAAATTTACTTTACTCATCCTTCATTTGAGGGGCATCTAGGTTGTTTTCAGGTTCTGACTATTATAATTGCTACTGTGAACATAGCTCAGCAAGTGTTCTTATGGTATGATTGAGCATCCATTGGGTATATGCCCAAGAGTGATACCACTGGGTCTTAAGGCAGAATGATTCCCAATTTGGGGGAAAGTTGCCATACTTATTTCCAAAGCAGCTGTACAAGTTTACACTCCCACCAGCAGTGGAGGAGTGTTCCCTTACTCCACATGCTCTGCAACATAAGTTGTTTTCAGTATCTTTTTTTATCTTAGCCATTCTGACAGGTGTAAGATGGTATTTCTGAGTGGTTTTGATTTGCATTTTCCTAATGATTATGGATGTTGAGCAATTCCTTAAATGTCTTTTGATCATTTGAGATTCTTCTGCTGAGAATTATGTTTAGATCAGTACCCCCTTTTAAAATTATTTTTTATTTTGATGTCTAGTTTCTTGAGTTCTTTATTTATTTTGGAGATCAGTCCTCTGTC
>LOJH01052842.1:0-12283 GCA_001685095.1 Ellobius talpinus
TCTGGGTATAAGCTAGCCGGGCGGGAGCCGGGCGGGACGAAATGCAGGCCTGCTCACCTCATCACAACAGAGACGGAAGGTCACAGGAGCAAGCTGGCCTGGCTGGACTAGCTGAGCTCCTCAGTGAGGTCTGGGCTCAACAAGAGTCTTTGTCTCAATAAGTACAGTCAAGAGCGATGGAGGAAGACACTCAGCATCAACCTCTGACTTCCCAGGCACATGCAAACACATGCACACACAAGCACACATATACACATGCATACACACAGAGAAAATTAAAAGGTTTTAGGGTCTTCAAGTTTTTTAATTTATTTTCATTGAAATCACTTTAAACAAGCAGAACCCACTCAACAAGGATGCAGACAAGCCATACCTCATGATAAAAACAACTCAGAAAAGAAGAAATTGCTTTGGGATATGTCTGTCCCTCACAGTGATGGAGGCTGTGTTTACAGTGACTGTGTTGAGAAATGCTTGTCATTTAAAGGACATAGGCATTTTGTCAGCTCCACTCACAGCGTCCTGGTTTCTTCAGTTTCAATGCCCAGAGCAATTCCTCATAAATAGTGAAGAGGGTGGAGAAGAATAGTGAAGACTCCATTCAAGTTGCATGCCAGACTCACACTGTGAGTTGTCATAATAATACACTGTGTGTGTAGTCGAGTGTTTGTATGGCACACATACATGTATGTCTGCAGGTCTGGAGTGGCCAAAGGAAGACACTAAGTGTCATACTCTATCACTTCCCATTTATTCCCTTAAGACAGTCACTGAAGATGAAATGAGGTTGGCATCCCGCAAGCCCCAGGCACCCCTCTGTCTCCATCCCTGCCACAGTGCCAGGGTTACCGACATGTATGTGTATGGCCATACTAGACTTTTCTGTGCTTGCTGGAGATTTGAACTCAGAGCCTCATATTTGTGTAGCAATTGTCTTTCCTGCTGATTCATCTCACAAGACCCCCACAAAATATTTTTTTTATATTCTATGGGCTGATTTTTAAATGAGGGACTGCCTCCATTTCCATGGAATTGAAAATTGACTCAACTGTGGTTGTATCCAGATATGGTACCGGAATATCAGAGGTGTCCTAGGCTCCAAGGCCAATATTGCAGAGTGTGTCTTTCCCTGGAGGGTTTTCCCCAGGGAAAGACACACTCTGCAATATTGTAAGATTCCAGATAAGTGTTATCTTTTGTGGGACATTCTCCTCCAGCCTTGGAGGCTGGCTGTGACCCACATCACTGGGCTCTTTGCCCCTGTTGTTTCCAGTTAGGTGGATGGAGGGTACCTGCACTGGATGATAGTGAGGAAAGACTCACAGCTTGGGCACCTGTTCCCAGGGCTTCTACACCTGCTTGTGACTCAGGGTGGCTTCATCTCTCTCAGGAGGGGCACAGCCTTCACATTCTATATAACCCTCCCTCCTATCTCCCCATATTTGAAAGGCTTCTCCTTACTCTGACCTTGCACCAAGCTTGCTAGGGTTGGAATATGGAATATGAGAAGTCCCTATAAACACAGGTGTCGGATGCTTGAGCCCCAGCTGTGGGTGCTATTTTGGGAGTTTTTGTTTGTTTGTTTCAAGACAGGGTTTCTCTGCGTAGCCCTGGCTGTCCTGGAACTCACTCTGTAGACCAGGCTGGCCTTGAACTTTGGGATCCTCTGCCTCTGCCCCAAGTGCTGGGATTAAAGGTGTGCACCACCACCACTCTGGCAAGTTTTGGAAACTTTAACAGGTGAGGCTGATCTGGAGGAAGTAGGGCAGTAGGGTAGTTCCATGGTTTATCTTATTCCTGGTCGCTTCCTTCTCTTCAGTGTCTGCTTCATGACCACAATGATGGGAAGGAGGTCCTCTGCTACACGGGGCCACTGCCATGCTGTTCTGCCCAAACACATGGAGCCAACAATCATGATCTGAACCCTTTGAAACCATAAGAAAACAAACCCTCTCTCCACTAAGTTGCTCCCATCAAACATTTTCTCATAGGTGACAACAAAATTAGCCATCATTGCCCTATCAGCCCCAGGCTATGCTACCCTGTGCCTTCTGTTAAGTTTTGCCAGCCCAACCAAACCCCTTCCTTTAGCCCATCTCTAACTTTATTCACATTTCCTGCCATATTCTTTCTCAGAACCCAGTATGAGTGAGCTGCTGTTTGATGTCACTGTCCTGGCCAGTAGTCCCACGTAGAAACTGGAATTTGCAGAGGCAGAAGCAAAAAAGCTCAGCATCTGAGATTGTTTTTTTTTCTTTTTCTGAGCTATAGGTGTCTGCGACCCTTTTTATAAGGCGTAGTGTATCCCCCAGATCTCACTGTTCCCTTTTGATGTAAGTTGCTCTAATACCTGACTATGCCCATTCCCCCACCATATGATGATGAAGATACCTTTGGGGATGAAGTAAGCATTAAAATAAGCCAGTGGGTGCTTTTCTACCACTGCTTACTGATAAGGTGAACCCACTGCTTCCTGGTGTGCCCAGCACTTTCCAGTCACACCCCTCTTACCTCTCTATAGGGGACCAAATGTGTGCCTGACATTCAGAAGTTGGAAGTTAGAGCCACCCACCTGATTCTTGCTTCTCCTCCTGAAGGGCAGCTTGTCTGGATTTTTGACTCGTCCGGCTCTCTGCGGCACTGATTTAGACATTCCAGACAGCCTATCGAGGGTTCTTTATAGCAGCAGAGGGCAACTGATCTATAATAACATGTAAAAAGATAGGGGACCCCAGGCAGTGACAGCAGCTGCAGTTTAGAGTGGAAATCGGAGCTAAACTGTGTGCAAATCCACCTGCTGGGGGAGCAATGCTCTCAGCCACATCCCTGAGTTGGGTAGATGCCTTCAGGTCAATTTACCAGGGGTTTGGTGCCAGTGAGATTCAGGGTCCCTGACAGATGGCTGTGGGAGGGGCTTGCACCAGCTGCCACTGTGGCTTGTCACTCAGAATATCAGCTTCTGGCATTTGTTTCAGCAAATTCAGTCACACTGAAGCATTAAGACAGACAAGCTTTAGCCCATGGCTGTATTAAACAGGACTGGGTCACTGTTTGGGGCCTTGTTTCGTGTGGTGGTTGGAAAACCATTTACTCAAACACTTTCCTCACCTCTCAGGGTGTACTAGCTATTTTCTGTTGCTGTGATAAAACAACGTGACCCAAAGCGACTTACGGACAAAAGTTTATTTTGGCTTATGATTCCAGAAGGGAGAGTCCATAACGGTGGGGGAGCCGCGGCTGCAGGTAGCCTGAGCAGGGCACAGAGAGGTCAGCAATATCAAACACAAACTCAAGAAAACAGGCTGGAGGTAAAGTGGGGCTATAAATTCTAAACCTGCCGCCTCCAGTGATGTACTTCCTACAACAAGGCTCCACCTCCTAAAGATTCCATCACCTCCCCAAACAGCGCCACCTGCCCGGGACCAAGTGTTTGCACACAGCAGCCTGGGGGACATTTCTCATTCAAACCACCACCACACACAGAAAGTATGTCTCATATAGTCTACTTAGATGATCGCTGTGACCAAAGGGCATGAGCGATAGTGGCAGGGAAGGGGCCTAAAATGTGCACCTATGGTTTGACTGCCTTTTGGCCCTGGGCTTGGCCTTGAGAAGTGTGTGTGTGTCCTGGTAGCTGCTGTTCAATTTCCATGGGCCCAGGCTGCATGTGGGAAGAGTCATTCTGAACCCACCCGCACCTACAGCTGAGCACAGAATCTGCAGAGCCTGCCTGTGTGAGCAGAGCCAGTGCTGACCCATGCTGGGAGCATTCTCAGCCACGCCAACCAGTGTGCAGGGCTGGCAGCTGCTGGTGGATTACCGTGGTTTCAGTTTCTCCTCTACAGAGAGACCAAGGAGGCCTTTTTTTTTTTTTGCCAGTCTTTCTTTTTCTATTTCCAATGATAGGGATGGAACCCAGGGCTTACTCATGCTAGACTGGGTAGCAGTGAGGACTGGAAAGCACACAGAATAAAGGAAGAGAGGGATTTGTTGTTATGACCCGGGAAGGCTACCGGGAGGAGGTAGCAACAGAGAGCAGGGAATGTGCTGAACTTAAACCGCATTTTAAAAGTGCAGCAGGCAGCAGTGCAACCAATGCAAAGGCCCTGAGGCAAGACCAAGCCTGACTTGTTAAGGAGACCACAAGCTTACTTCCCAGAATCCCACAGGAGAACAAGAATCTCTTAGGTATCAAGCTGGTATTTGTGTAACCCCTCTTTCCACCCTTAGGAAGCAATGCCTCGCCATGGAAACCAGTGTTGTTTGAACAAAAAGTTAACAACAGACAGCCCCATGTTCTCAGAGAAAATCTTTGGAGCAGAGAGTTTGTAGCCAAAAGCAACCCAGGTGGTGGACAGAGGGACAATGATGGGGCTTGGTCTGCTGGCCACGCTGGGCAGGGCACCTGCTGGGGCTTCACAGGGCAGATACGATAGTCTCTCATTGAACCTGGAGCTCACACATTTCAGCTAAGCTGGCTGGCCAGAGTCTGTCTGTCTTCACTCCCCTCTGCTCACGGTGCTGGTGCTGGAGTAACAGGAAGGTGCCACTATGCATGGCTTTTACATGGGCGCTGGGAACCCAGACAAGACCTCATGCTGTGTAGCGAGCACTTTACCCCCTGAGCCATCCTTCCAGGCCTCCTGTTGTTTTTTCCCCTAAAACAGGGTCTCAGACTGACAATCCTCCTGCCTCAGTCCTTCATGTGCTGAGATTATAGGTAGATACCATCATTTGTCTAAAAAAAATAAAATTATTTCCTCACTCCTTTGCACTGTGGATACTAAAGTCCCTTGGTGCCTGCCACCCCAGTCACGGGCCTTTGTCCAGGGAGGAGGTGATGCCCTCCCCATCTGCTGCCTGCTGACATTGTGCAGCTGGCGGTAAGGTGCGGCCCCTCCCCCACGAGGCTTCCCAGGGCAAGGATCTTAAAGCAGAGCAGTAAGAGAGAGCCAGCTCTGCTTCCTGTAGCAGAATCCTGACATGTGCTACACTTGTGGAGGGGGGGCAGGGGTCCCCTTGACCAGTCCTCAGGCTGTAGTGAGCCTTGAGCTATTTGGTTGATAACACCCCTCACGAGGCGTAGCAGATCCTTGCTGGGGGACTGGCATACTCTGTAAGTCCCTAGAAACTGGCACCAGCTTTTTTCTTCAGGCACCTATCTTCCCTGGATGATTTAGCTTTTGAATTCTTTTTAAGGCGAATAATAAATCATAGCCAAGAGAATGATGAATCCTGGGGGGGCTCTGAGGCATCCTTGTGAACCATCAAAACTTTGAGTGTGTTTGGGGCACTTTGAGGTAACATCCCCAACTTTACTGGAACCCACAGCTTAGCTTGAGGTCCTTCTTCTCCACCATAACAGTGACCTGGCTACCAGGATCAGCTTCCTGGTTGTCAGGACTCTGTTCAAATCTCACCTTGACCAAGACTTTTGAAGGCTCAACCCTTTTCAGAATTATACAGCGTTTGATAGCGGCACTACCCTGGGGCCTCTGTGTCAATACCGGCCATCAGTTCTCTTCCTAAGAGCTGTCCGCGTTTTTGAGCTTTGTGACATGTGTCTCTTTCTGACAGCTTGCTTAGCCTGGGAACTGAGATAAGATGCTGCAAAATGAATGTTTTGACATTGGTGTGCCTTGCCCTCGATGCTCTGTGTGTGCTGGGAAGAGACTTTGGAGGATAGCGCTTTAATAGATACCAACTCATCACCTAACTTCAAAATATTTTGACAATTCTTCATAGATACAACTACAGCAAAATATCTGTCTTGGCAAGAGTGCCTACCGCTGTGATGGAGCGCTGGGAAGCCGACTTAACTGTCATTAGAAACATACGCCTTCCTAATCACTGCGTCATTTTAATGCGACCTCAATATAATTTTTTTTTTATTTTGTAGAGTGTCTACTAAGTGATGTGTGTTGTGAACATTCTGCAAACTCAGTTCTCAGGTTTGGAAAGAGTGAGCTCTCTATTTGATAGTTTGGGAAGAGTCTGTTTATCATTCATTATCTGATTTTCCCACCACACTCTGGGGATACTCACTTTCCCCTTAGTAGCCTTCAAGGCTCATGAAAACTCACCCACTCCCAGAGACAACAGTGAACCCTAATTGGTCTAAGATACTACGTCCTTTGCCACATAATGAGATCAGTAAATGCAGGCTTAATCCAACCAGCCCACAACATTATGCCTAGAGTGGCCCAACCAAAGGCCATGTCATCTTTTCCTTGGAAACCCCCTTCTTGATGTGGAAGAATCTGTGATTTTTGAACTTCAAAGCTATCAAGTCACCTTGGAAAGCTGGGCTGAGGACGAGATGAGCACACTAACATTGAAAAAAAATTGTACAGAAACTTAGATCAAGCTGGCCTCGATGCCCAAAGTTACCAGATGGATGGTAGATAACACTAGTTCTAGGGTGAGCCTGGAGAGCTCCCTGATTCTGGACAAGAGGATCTCTGGCAGTCTGAACTCCCCTCCCTCCCTTCCAACCTTTTTGTGACCCTGTGACATTGGCAGGCAAGACCCAAACTAGGTGGAGTCTCACTGAGTAATAAGAAACATTCAGGATGAAATCTCCCATCCCTTGGTACACAGGCACCTGGGGACACAGAACTCACCAGAAACAGTGGCAGGCAGCATCACTGAAACGATATGGCCATTCTCTGATGACTCTAAAAGCGGTATAGATTCGTGAACAACTGAAAACAGCCCGAGCAAAGAACAGGGGAATAACTGTGACCCTGAGTTAAGAAAAAGGGTTTTAGGTGTGATTCCAGTCCGTAAACACCATTGATAGATCAGTAAACAACAAAAACGGACAAAACTGACTTGAGGAAAGACTATAAAAAAGAACAGAAAATCCAGTCTGGGATTGGCAAGAGGCTCAGTGGAGGAAGGGGTTTGCTACCAAGGCTGATAAACCGAGTTCGATCCCTGGAAACTACACAGCAAAAGGAGACAACTGATGCCCACAATTTGTCCTCTGATCTCCACATGCATCCATTGCATGTTTGGAACCTAGCACGCACACACACACGCTTGTGGGTAAAATGTTAATTTTAAAAAAAGCGAAGAGTCCAGTGTGTTACTAGGAGAGACTATTGAAGAGCAATCACATAGCTAACAAAGCATATGCAGTCAACATACCTAAAGGAGCCTTAAAACCCAGACTGGAGCCATTGTAGCTCAGTGATAGAGCATTTGCCTGGCATGCCAGAGGCCATAGGTTCACTCTCTGGTCCTGCAAATACTCCTCCTCCCCACCCCCAATATCTTAGAACTCATCTGCAGGGAAGCAAAGACCCCAGGAGGGGCCTTGCAATGGCTCTTGGCTGGAGAATATGCAGAAAGCGGCATTGTGCAGGATAAAGGTGTTCCCCATCCTTAGTCTTTAAAGGACCGTGAACAAACAGCTGCATTTGCCAGCTGAGGTGGCTCGTGCTGGTAGGATTTGCTGAAGGAGGTGGAGGCAGGAGGATCAGGAGTTCAAAGCCAGTCTGGGTGAACAAATGCCACCTTGAGATATAACTTCTGCCTCTCCAAGAGCCTCAGGACACAATTTTCAGTCTGGTTTCCCTTTGGAAAAAGCGGCTGGAGGCTGGGAGCTTGAGGAGGGAGCTTTGCTTTTGGAGCAGAAAGTAGAAAGGCCCCCCTGGTAAGCAGTTTGCAGCTTGTTAGAGAGCTGAGGGGTCATCTGTGTGCCAAGTGACCCAGCTGCCTGTGCCTGTGTGATCCTAGCAGAAGGAAGGCTCTGTAGTAGGCAGCCTTCAGTAGCGCCTGGTTAAACAATCAGGTGGTCCAGGCATGAGGCGGGACTTTGCCAAGCCACACAAAGGTAGAAATCACAGACGAACACAGCCACTTGTTTGATTGTGGCAAGCACTAGCAGCCTCCACAGAGACACACCGTCTCCATTTCTGTAACTTTGTCTGGGAGCAGGGGGTATACCTGGGCAGGGGTAGGGTAGAGGGAGTGGGGGGGTGGCTCTAAGGGAAAGAAATGAGGTGGGCTGGTTTAGAGGCGGGGAAGGGAAGCCTGACTACCGGGGTGTTTCCACAAAGAGGTCCTCATGTTAAAATTCATAGACCTGTGCCCCACACAAAGACCAGTTTTGCTCTATAATAATTTTAAAATATGAGGATTAAACTCACACAGAACTGATGGTGTCTCTGAAAACATACTCAGATTTCTTAATAATAATAATAATAATAATAATAATAATAATAATAATAATAATAGAGTAACCCAGTGTCCCTGCTGCCATCTGTGGATCTGTGGAAGGCTCACTCTCTGGCTTTGCCTCCCGCAAATCCCTTCAGAGGGACGGGGATGAGGCTGCGCCCTGCCCCTCAGAGGCAGCGTCAAATGTGTGCCTGCCTGTGAAAACACAGACCCAGCTCAGCCAGGGCTCTGGTGCCCCATTCGTCACTCCCCCCGCCCAGCCCTGACAGGACATGTGGAAACAGAGCCAGAACTGTAAGTCTGGAGCAGGAATGGGGATTTTATTGCCAGAGATGTTTATAATTTTTTCTCTGGGTTTGAAGGCTTCTTTCATATCCAAATAAGTTATCTGGAGTATTGATAACAGGCCCAGTCAGAGAGGGCCCACAGAAGTCTCTTCAGAAGAACTGCCTTTCTTCAGGGCTGTCTCCACCAAGCGTGGGAGGGCGTGGCAGGCCACGTGACTTTCCAAGGCTATTTTGTGTTTTCTTTTCCTTCTGGGTCCATTCACAAAGCACCCTAGATATCGGATCACCCCAAGTCCAAGGTGAGAGGGAAGATAGGCTTTGCAAAGACCATGGCCTTTCACACACAGGCAAAGACACAGCCGATCCCATGAGCCCCACCAAAGCGAGGCAGCCTCTGCTGGCATTTGTAAACCAGCAACAGGGAAACACCCAAAGAAAGACCAAGACCCTGTCTGTGGCTGACTGTGCTTTTGGGTAATCGGGGACTCTGTTGATAGGCTCATGAGTGAACAAGAGGGTGTATTAGTGGCTCGTGCCTGTAACCTCAGCACTCAGGGGTCAGAAGGAGGAATATCAGAAATTCAAGGTTATCCTTTGCTGCCCATGGGTCTTAAAGTTAGCCTGGGCTACACGGGACCCGATCTTAAAACCCAAAGCAAAGCAAACAAAGAGGAAGCGTATGGTCTTTATGGTCATGGAGAGGGGCACATTTAAAGAACAGTAGTGTGAAAGTGTCACATGCCTGCCTTCCCCCGCTTTGACAGAGTGTGTGCTTATTAAGACTTGGCTAGCAATAGCAGGGACTCAGACTAAACTAGAAGAGTCCACAGGCTCTTTCCATTGAAAAATTGAGGGGGATGAATGCAGGCATGGCTGGATCTGTGGGGCCTTTTATGCATTTTCGCTATAGCTAGGTAAAATGAATTTAGTTTGAGTAAGCATATAAAGTGTATTCAAGACTGTCATCTCACACAGGGAGGCGTGAGCTCGTGGGATGGAAAATTCTAAACAGGCAATGAATTTAAATGCCGACGGACAGCAAAAACCACCCCACCCACAGCTGCCACAGGTTGATACTTTATCCCAGTCCTGCCTCTTCCAAATGCCCTTGTGAGTTAGCAGAGTTTCCAGCCATTTCTTTGGAGACAAAGGGCCCAGGATAAAGAGATATAGAGCAGTGAAGGTCTAACGTGACCATCCATGATGGCTTCGGGGACAGCCCAAAGTAATACTTGCACCTTCCCCTTACTCTCAAAAGTGGTCTTAGTCAAGTCAATTGATTCTGGGATCAATATGTGTCACGTAGCTTGTGTGTGTGTGTCACATAGCTTGGGGGGGCATTGATGAAAGGAAGACAGCCATGGCACCAGGTACCGCCTTCCATCTCCATTTTCCTCCTTGCCTTCTCCAGCTCTGCCTTCCCCATCTGGGCTGACCTCCGGGCTGTTCTACTCCATGCAGAGGACACCGGACTCCACCTTACACTTCCAACTGCTTGAGAGCTGTTTTTGCACCCATTGTCACAGAAATAATATCTCAAAGAGTCTCATCTGCTGTATGACAGTGACAGACCCAGATAAAGCCTTTATCCCATTGTCTGCTAATGCCAAGCAGGGAAAGTCCTTTGGGTGTTGGGACCATCTTGGCACCTTGCCAGAGCTTCCCAGTCTCCTAAGCTAATTAGGGATGCTGTCAGGAGGGATTATGAGGGGGTTGTCTGCATGCCTGTGCACTCACTTCTCAGACTCTGGTTCGGCTCAGAGCACAGCACAGTTGTCAAGGAGACATGCAAACACCTGGAACTTTCCAAGGGGCACAGTGAATGTAACTAGCTCCCTGCATGGGTAGCTCATGACATGTATGGATGTCTGGTCTCTAGATACAGGGTCAAAGTAAAGTAAAGCCATCGGGGAACTGGACAGTGGTCATAAAAAGGAAAGATGGGACCCCCATGGGGCATCAGCTCCCTCTTCTGTTCCCATGAGAGTGCCTTTTTCTGTGCTAGCCATGGCTGTCAGACCCTTTCTGGGTGTTCCGATGTGGCCGAAGTAACACTGTGGGGACTCAGGCTTGCTCCAGTCCACATCCAGAACCTGGTGCTACCTGATAGACTTCAGATCTGTGGCTGGCAGGGGTGGCTCCCATCACCATCCATCACAAGCCTGATGTGGACTGAGCCCCTGGCCTGTTTGCACAGCTAACAGAGCCCATCTGTATGGGCTGCCTGGCTCAGACAGGCAGGTCTGAAAAGCCCTGATGGAGGAGGATCCAGCTGGCAGCCTCCCGTGTTTGCCCTCCTGTCTCACGTTACTTGGTCGGTCCAGGAGCAGCAGACAGTACGGTACAGAAGGCAACTCTCCAGAGAGCCAGGAATGCACTGAGGTTTATCCCTCCGTGAACACGTGGAACAAGCCCAAGAGAAGCCTGGAGAAGAAGGTGGGTCCTTATTAGAGGCCCGTTCACCTCTTTCTAAGGACATGGAAGACTTGTTTGGTCTCTTCTGAGAGACCCTATCGTGGGTAGAAGTTTCCAGAAGTGGTCTGTGTTTAGCCAGTTGCCCCTGGTTCATGGTCAGTGTTCTTTGTCTCACAGCCGTATCATGTGTCTGTTCTCACTGTAAGGACCAGAGTTCTCTTGCGTTTCCAGACTTCATATATCTTTTGTTCCATAGAAGAATCTTGGGAAATGCTTCAGACAAAAGGCTCTTGATAAGTAATGGAGGCCTCTTCATTCCAGCTTCATCTGGGCTGAGAAGAATAGACAGAATAAGGAAATAGACAGAAGCTGAAGGAGGGATGGCGCCTTCCACCAGGTCCCCAGGCATGCTGCGTCTGGCCCCGAACGGAAAGGCCCATGAAGAGAAAAGGCAGGGGAGATGTAATGCTAGGGGCTCAGAGACAAGACGGCAGAGGGGAGCCAAGATGGCTGAAGGGAGCTAGAATGGTAGACTGGAGAAAAGAACAGAAAGGAAGCCAAGCAGAAAAGAAAAGCAAAGATGATAGAGGCAAAAGACCTGGAAACAAAATGGTGAGTGTATCAAAAAGGGTACATAATTAATATTAAGCCTCAGAGTGGTTATTTCATAAGCAGCTTTGGGAACAGGTGGGCTGAGGAAGCCCAGTCCAGGGGGACCAGCAGGACGGAGGATACAAAGCTACAAGAGGGCTGTTTGGAAGGCTGACCCAGAAAGACAGCAAGTTTAGGCCCATCGGAACTATAGAGTGAGTTCAGGTCCTACCTGGACAACTTATCAAGACCCTGTCTCAAAATGAACAGTATAAAACAGAATTGAAGATATAGTTCATTAGTAGGGGGCTTGCCTACATTCTTAAGTCCACAGGTTCGATCCTCAGCACCGCCATGTGGGGAGGGTGGCTGTGCAGAGAGGAAGAGCAGGGGAGGGAGTGTGTGTGTGTACAGAAAGGGAGCTGACTGGTGTCCAGCCTTTGCTGGGGGATCACAGGCAAGTTGCATCTCACCCCAGAGGCAGCGAGTATGTTATAAGTAGATGAAGATTGTCAGTTCCACGGAGGCATGGCCTTTGGTTAGATTTGTTCCTTTGGTGTTTTTTTTTGTTTGTTTGGTTTTTTTGTTTTTGTTTTTGTTTATGTTTTTGTTTTGCCTAGGCCATTGTTATATCTTTAACACGGAGAACAATGACTGACACACAGAGGATGCCTGAGGAATATTTGCTGAATGGAAGCAGGAAGGCCGAGTGTGCAGATGAGGAAGGCCGAGTGTGCAGATGAGGAAGTGGGAAGGCCGAGTGTGCAGATGAGGAAGGCCGAGTGTGCAGATGAGGAAGTGGG